>PVJO010017631.1:0-38740 GCA_004026905.1 Hystrix cristata | reverse complement strand
CAGCAGACACACATAGAATTGCACTTGGAGCAAGAGAAGATAAAACCGCCTGGGAGAGATTTTAATATGGGCACACAGAGGAAAGCACAGGCATTATGGGACCAAGGAGAAGGAGCAGCACCTAACGGATCCTGGGGAAGACAGAACCTGATCTGAGCCCCGGAGGAGGAGCAGGTGGGAACAGGGAAGTCAGAAAAGGCACCCAGGCTGGCAGGAACAGCAAAGCACAGACGTAAGGAACCGCCAGGCTTGCACAAGAGCGTGAACCCACAGCAAGTGAGAGCTGCTGGGATGGTAGGCCGCAGGCAGGTCGAGGCTATGAGACCAGACACAGATGGGGCCAGTCACCTAAGGCTACGTATTCCTTGCTTCATCTGAGTTTCCTAGATTTCCTCCTAAACTATAACAAGAGATAATTTCAACATAGTCTGGATGTTTGTAGCTCAAAGCCATTTATTTATCTCCTTCCTTGAAAGTTCAGAGCCAGTTTTTCAGCCAGAATCTTGCGACAGAAGCTTTTGCCAGTGTGGATTCTGAAAAATGAGATGCATGTGGGGTGCTCCGTTGTTCAAGCTGAATGCAATGCCCGAAGCAAGCTGGGCCTCTCACAGGGAGGGGAAAGTAGGAGCTGTGTGAAGTCAACTTTGTTTGTTGGTGCTGTGTGCACCCTATTGCTTGCTTGCTGTGTGGGCCTAGGAAAATGAGGTAACAGCCAGCCGGCCTTTGCCACCAAGGCTCTCAGTCTACACAGCTTCACGGGCAAGGATCTAGATCAGACTCCAGGCCTCTTGGGCCACTGCTCAGTGCTTAGTGAACTGACCCACACAGGAATCCACTCATGAGATGGGACGTTGGTGCCACATCCAGCTGGAGGTGTGAATGAATGCGTTTCAGCCAGAGGAATGACTACAACTGACCTAGAGGGAGGAGGGCATTGACTATGCCTTCAAGAAATATAAACTCCCTCTTTCTTCCTCTGTCCAGTTTTGGACTGTGGAATGATTGCCAATCCAGCCTCACTTCTCCAGATTCTCCCAAGGGTATGTGAGAGGACACCCCACCCAGGCTGTACCACAGGGAAGAGATCTTGGCTTATAGTGTGCAAGACTCGATGCGGTCCATCAGTTCACCCAGAATGCTGGGCAGGGGTGCAGCTGTGCCCACCCCACTCTGTTCCCATGGGAGACCACCACCGACATTTGTCTCCATTATCTATTACCACAGCAACTGCTGCCTAACAAACTACCCAGAATTCAGTGGCTTAAAATAAGCATCTGCTTAGCTCCAGAGAGCCTGTGGGCCAGTTGCAATCTCACATGGCCCCAGAGGTGGCGGGCTGTTAGCTGGTGGCTCACCTGTCTGTGATTTAGGACAAGCTCCGCTGGGGAACCCAGCTCTGCATGAAGTCTCTCTCTGGAAAACTCTGTCATCCTTCTGGAGATTGGCTGGCTGTGTTCCCACCGTGCAGGCTGACTTTCAAGGGCAGGAATGGAGACCTGTGAGGCCCTTGTGAAACTCCCACTAATGTCACAACCAGGGCCAAACTCAGAGTTAAGGAGTGGGGAAAGGCACCCTGTTCCTGATAGGAGGAGCACAAATGTCAGTCTGAGGAGTATGAATACAGTGAAGGTGACGATGTGGGGCACTCTAAGCAATCTGTCTGAACACACCTCAACTCAGTCTTCCCCAGCTGCTACCAAGTGTTGAGTTCAGATGCAACATTAGATCTGCTTTCCATTACGACTACAATGCTCAGTTTTCAAACTAGGTTCTACTGAGCCCTTCAGTGAAGGGAGATTAGGGAGAGGAGAACAGAAAGGTTGGCTCTGGTCCCTTCTCCTCACTTCGAGCCCTTCCACTTCTACTTGTCTTCTGTGTTAGGATTCTACACAAGATTTTGTTTTAAAAAAGATTCTGGCATAAAAAAAAATCTTTAAAAAGCTTTCTCCTAAATATGTTCCAGTCAACAGGAGGAAGCATGCTTAGCACAAATTTCCTTGGTCCCTGCCACAGAGATTCTGTCCCTGTGTGTTCCATGCTGTGCCGGAGGCCCTCTTCAAAGGCATGAGAAAGAACTTCCTGAAACCAGCAATTATATGTTCTTTCCAACGTTTTTGTGTAAGTTGACTATATATGAAAAATTTATTTTACAGCAGATGCCAGTGAAAATTTCAGTATGTTCTCTGCTTTTGAACAACGAGAACTATTTTATGTAATATGTGTTATGTTTCTCTTTTCACCTTGGCCACCTTGAAGCTCAGTACCAAATTCAGCTCACAAATCAGCCAATTAAAATGAATACCAAATTTCCACCTCGTCCCCACATCCACTTGTTTTCAACTTCCACTCCATTGATCTCCTCACGAGCCCTTCTGTGAAGAGTCACCTGTTCTCAGTCTCCAGACTCTCACCTTCTTGAAATCAGGGGTTCATTGCACGACTGCACTAAGAGACTCTTCAAGGTCGCCAGTGACCTTCATCATGGCACATCCAATGGTGAGTTTCTGGTGCTCCTCTTGCCCAAACTATCAACAGCATGTGACGTGGTTAGCCAGTCTCTCCTTCTGGCTCTTGGGACATTCCTCTCTTAACATCTTGCCCTTGACCACTCTTCGCTCAGTCTCCTTTGCTGGTCACTCTCATCTCCAGCCTCTTTAGAGTACCCCAAGGATCACTCCTGGAATCATTGCTCTCCTCTTCTTTATCTGACTTACCCTGAGATGAACTGAACTCATTTGTCTCAGGGCTTCAAAGATCATCTAAATGCCGATGCCCCCCAAATACATCAGATTTGGGGCTTGTATTTGAACTGCCAACTCAACATCTCCACTTTGGCCTTGTCTCAGGCAGCTCAGGCTGCCACAGCATGGCACCGCAGACTGGGTGGCTAGAACAAGAGACATTTATTTTCTCCCAGCTCTGGATGTCTGTGTGAGACCAGGTGTCAGGAGCGCTGGTTTCTCCTGAAGTTTCCTGACATGTAGATGTCTGCCTTCTTGTATGTCTGCATATGACCTTTTTTTTTTTTTTTTGTGCCCACACACCAGTATCTTCTCCCAAAGATGCTAGTCATATTGGATCTAGGCCCCACCCTTGTGATTTAATCTAATCTTAATTACTTCTATTAGACTCCATCTTTAGTCACACTGGGGGTTAGGACTTCAGCATAGGTCCTGGGGCTGTGGGGACACATTTTAGTCCATAACAGACATCTAGAAGGTATCTCAGACTTACCACATCTTCTTGGTGAATGGCAACTCCACCCTTCCTATTGTTCCTGCTGACACCTTGCCATCTGCTCTGACAGCCCTCCTTCTCTCACTCCACGTAGTTCAACCTGTTTGCAAGACCTGTTATCTCTACTTTCCAAATGTGCCTGGGTTCTCTCTGCTTCTCTCCCCCACCATTGCCACTCTGAATCCAAACCACCATCATTTTTTAACTGAATTATGAAAATGGCCTCCTACATTCTTTCCTGCTTCTGCCTCTGACCTTTAAATTTTTTTGGTTTGGCAGTAAGAATGATCCTTCCAAAATGGAAGTCAGATCGCCCATTCTCTGTTCAACCTCCTCCCTCACAATAGATGCCATGTCATTCTGGTAAAAAGATCCTGCCAGTAAAGCCCTACATGACTGCTTCTCTTATCTCTTAGTATTCTGCTGATTTCTCTTGCCTCAGCCACTCTGTTCTCTTTGTAGTTCCTTGAGGCATGTTCCTACCCCCAGGGCTTTTGCATGTGAGGTTTTCTTCAACCAAAGTACTCTTACACTGGGTATTATGTGTTGTGTTTCCCTCAAATTGGTCAGGTATCTGCTCAGATGCAATCACTCAGATTTTCAGAGAGGTCATCTTTGGCTATTTTACGAAAATAAGTGTCTCCACTCCTGCTAGACCAACTGTCTCCGTCATCCTGCACTGTGGGTTTCCAAAGCAGTTATCTCCATATGATATACTTTTTCTAGATTTTATTAATGGGCATTTGTTTACTGTCACCTTCTCTCCTCACTGGCGTGCAGCTCCCTGAAGGCAAGGTCTTAGCTCATTTTGTTCACTGAGGCAACTCCAGAACCCAGAACTTTGCTAAAATTCAGTAGATGTTCAGTAAGGCCTAGAAGAATGAATACATGGCTGGTCTTGCTGCAAGGGAAGCTGGAATATATAGTCTTTATCTAAACCCATTTTCTACCTGTTCTGCTTATAGAGGAGGAAGGGATAAGGATGTGGGATAAGCAACTCATCCTGCCCCCAACATGTAAGGGACTGTTGTCGAGCTCTGCACCCTCTTCTTGCTATATTTCCTTGGGATCATTCTGCACACAAGCAGGAAGAGCTGTGCTTGTGTGGGTCAGGACCATGTTGGCTGGACCATGGTGCATGGGGTACCAAGAAGCAGTAAGGAGGGCCAGGCATTAGCTGTGTGAGCTCCAGGGCCTCAAGGAAGAGGGGACACTGGCCCCTTGGGCAGCCTGCTCTGTGTAGGTTGGAGCTGAAGGGCAGAGGCAAGGGAATGCAGGCCTGAGTCCTGGGGTGTGGCAGAGTGCATCCATCTTGTGCTGGACCAAGGATACCTGGGTAATTTATAATAAAGAGAAATTTATTTGTAATGGTTCTGAAGGCTGTGAAATCTAAAATCATGGAGCTGTTAGCTAGTGAGGGCCTTCTTTTAGTGCCATCAAGAGAGAGACAGAGTGAGCGAGAGAGAGACAAAGACAGAGAAACAGAGAGAGAGAGAGTGTATATTCACTTATTCACTGTTTTTTGGTGAACTCACTCCTATGGTAATGTCAGTAATCCATTCCTGAAGATGGAGGCCATCCCTCATGGCCTAATCATCTCTGAACAGTCCCACCTCTTAATACTGTAATGATGGCAGTTAAATTCCAGCATGCATTTTGGAGGGGACATTCACATCATCCTGCACTTGCACCTCTGGGCACACCTCATCCTTTTGCCTTTTGTTCTCAAGCTTGGCCTCAGCCTGCACTTTCTTACACTAATACCGAAAACTGAGGTTTGAAACCTCACTGAATAATTCTTCACCAAATAGTTAAACAACAGTAACAATTCTAGTTGGTCACCTGTAGACATTAGTTGGGTGTGTAAGTTCGGGTTTGCTGCACTCGCAGTTCTGTTGGTTGGCCGTTTGGGCTGGGGTCAGTGGGACCATTCTCTGACCTGGGCTCACGTACACAAGTTCAGTTTCATCTGGGTTGGCTGAGACGAGTGAGCCTAAGCAAGGAGCACTCATCTCTACTTTGCATGGTCCCCCTTCATCAGCAGGCTGGTGTGGGCTTGTTCCCACGGCTCAGGTCCCACGGTCACCACTTCTGCTACGTTGTGTTGGTCAAAGCAAGCCGTAAGGTGGACCCACATTCAAGGGTGGGAAAACAGGACCTCCCTCTTTTTGCAGTACTGAGGACTGAACCCAGGGCTTCCGCTCTGAGCTACATCCCCAGGCTCTTCTTTAAATATTTATTTGGCAACAGGGTCTCACTAAGTTGCTAAATTGCCCAGGCTGGAATCGAACTTCTAATCCTTGTGCCTCAGCCTCTCAGAGTGCTTGGATTACTGGCATGTGCCATCATACCCAGCCAGACTCTCACTTCTTAATAGGAGGAGTTGCAAAGTCACGCTGTGAAGATGCAGGTAGAGAAAGGGGAGAACAGTGGTCACCTTTACAAATGCTGACCCTACTGAGTCAGCGTACGAACACCCAGCTGTGAGCAAGGCAGGGGTGTTTCCGTGTGCACGAGCTGTTACACTTCCTGGTTTTCGCAGGTCCATGGTCACTGGCAGCACTGGTAGGTTTTGTGGGGTCTGCTGCCCTCTGCCCGTGGGCCTGATGGCTGTGTCTCAGCTATGTGACCTCTCAGACAGGCTGCATGGAAGCTCTCAGAGGCGTGTTTTTGCTTAAGGGCCTCCTGATCCCTGCAGTCAGCTGTCATAGCTGCAGCTTGTTGGCAAGGCTTCAGCCATTCATATCTAATCCGCACGCTGATTAATGGAAGCAGTTTCGCTTTTATTGTCCTCCTGTGGCAGCCTGTCTCCCCAGCGGCTGGGGCAGGTCTGTGGCCATTTAGGGGCAAAGCCAGAGCCCGGCTGTCCTCATTCCAGGACGTGGCGGGCCTGGAGGGATGGGTCACGCCCTGCTCCGTGACCTTGGCCAACACCATTCTGACCTCCACTAAATGCCTCTCTGTGTTGGTAAATTATAAAGCTTTCTCTCTCGCCATCGTCAGTTTCCCCTTCTCTACTATCAATGTACAAACGTGCTAGCATTGTTCCTATCTTAAAACACTGACTGTCTTTTAACTCCATGTCCCTTCTACATATTATTCCAGTTCCTCACTCCTTCTTACAGATGAGCTCTTAAAAGAGATAAGTGTACCAACTGTTCCCAATCTGTGGGCTTCCGGCCCACTTAAAAGCTTTCTCGTCAGGATCCATCCACCACGCTTCTGAAACTCTTGGCGAGGTTGCTTGCTAAGGTCAATGATCACTCTCCCTCCTGTCTGATTCTCCAAGGTGGCCACTCTCTGCTCCAGAAGTATTCCCCTTACTTGGCATCTAGGACGCCTGGCTCCTGTGTCCCCTCCTTCCTTGCTCGTTTGTCCCCATTTCCCTGACCACGGAATGTTGGAGGGCCCGGAGGTTCAGGCTCCAAGCCTTTCCTCTTTCTTGTGTAATTTCATCCTGCCTCATGGCTTTAAATACCAGCTGTATGCAGTAACCCTCATATTTATGTCTCCAGCCTACATCACCTCCCCAGTCCCCAGACTCACAAATGCAATTAACATCTCCACTAGGATGGATGTCTACTTGGCATCTTGAATTCGGCATGCCCAAGACTGAGTCTTGATTGTCCCCCAAACCTGCTCCCCTGATGTTGCCCTTATATCCAGTCTTTTCTGCACTCCCCTCTTTCTTCCATGCTGTATCTGACAACCACCACATTCTTGTAGTTCTACATTCAGTTTTAGGGTTTGTATTTGCTCCTTTCTGATTTATCTTTTTTTTTTCTGAATATATAAAACATTTACATGACTCAAAGTCAAAACAATATTTAAGGGTATCCTTAGGTATGTCTCACTTTTCTTCCCTATACATTTCCCTCTACTGCCCCATTTAAATGTCACTTTTGGCAATAATAAATGTGTATATATATACATATTTTTTCCCTTATACAAAACTTGGCATTACTACACGCTTTGCTCTGCATTTCACTTTTCCCACTTAACAATACATTCTGGAGATCACTCTAGTTCACAGAGCTCCTCCTCTTTCTTGTTACAGCTGCATCAAGATTTTGTTGCATGGATATATGATAATTTATCCAACTAATCAGAGTAATATTTGAGGAACATTTGTTGAGGTATTTCTAGTCTTTTGCTATTACCAACGAGGCTGCAACGAATGTCCTTGTATATATGTTGTTTTTATATTTTGAAAAGAGTATCTTTAGGGTAGATTCCATGATTGTTTTCCGTCCTTAGGGAGAGAGTGTGTATATTTTATCTGAATATCTGGTGATCAGAAGGGTGGACTGTGGTGTTATTAAATCTTGCTTGGTCTATTTTCAGCTCTCTACCACTCAGATATTTGGTAATTGTACTTCTGCCTCCCCTGTGATTGTTGGGGCAAATGACCAGTTCTGCACAGTGAGTTATGAGTAGAATGGATGATGTACATAATTTCAGGGCTGGACTTTTCCTTGAAATAGGGGATCCTCCAGAATTCTTTGTCTTCTGTGACAACCAGCTTGTTTCTTCCTCTGATCACTAAACAAGGAACTGCAGAGCAACATTCCCAGCTGATATGTAATGAACATAGTTTTAGTAAGAAATAAAACCTGTGTTGTTTAAGTCACTATGATGGGGGACTGCTTGTCAGCTCAGCATAATACAGCTTAATCTGATTGATACCCCTTTTTCAGGCATGGAGTTGCACATCACCTATTTTGTAAGACCTTTCTCCAATTCTCTATTTAAACTGCACCCACACTCACCCCATCGTTCTACCCCATTCCTTAGTTTATACTCCTCTGTAGTATTTATCTCCCTCTAATATATTGTATTTTCACTTACTTCGGTTATTATCCACCTTCTGCCACCAGAATGTAAGCCAGAATGAAGACAGTGATTGTGGTGGACTGATTATGGTCAACTTGAGTAGGAATGCCCAGCTGGTCTGAGTTGGTGTGGTTCTGGGTGTAGAAGATCCACCTGAAGGTTATTGCCACACAACATAAAGGAGAATGAGAGCAGAAAATGGGAGTCGGCTGGTTCCCAGGAGAAGCTCTGTTGTGGCTGGTTCTCCAGAAGGGAACTCGGCTGTTTTCATCACAGAAGGAGCTCGGGGCCTTGCTGTCCACTGGGATGGCTGCTGTTTGCTTCAGAGGAGCTCTGGCCTTCATCTCTGCTGTGAGCATTGTGTCCTGGTTCCAGTATAGCTTTCTTCAGCCTTTTAGTGTAGGTATGGACTTACATGAGACAGTGCTATGGGCTCCCAGCCCTCGATTAGATCTTTCAGGTCTCGGATGCATAGGCAGATGATCTGTACTCTTCCTGCATTTGGCTTGTGTGTGTGAATGTTGTCATGTGTAAATGTCCTGTATTAAATCTGCCCTCTTGCAGACCATTGGCTCTGGAAAGGTGACTAATACAGGGATAATCTGAGCTTGAGTTACACTGAAAGCAGACTCTGAGACAGGGGCTTTGGCATAGGCTTTTCATTTGAGAGGTGATCCTGAAGAGACAAGGGGGGAGAGACAGGGAAGGGGTCATATCAATAAAGGGTGCACTAATAAACTCATTCCTGCTATGATCAATCCTGTGGAGATTCCCTGAGAGCTCTGTTGAACAGACCTCAGGAATTTCCGACTGAGGCACAGGAAAATTGGAGAGAGCATTGTTCCTACTTCCTGTCCCTTGTTTGTCGTAGGTGTACCTGGTACAACCAGGCTGCCTTGTACATGGGCTGGGCAAGATTCCCTATTGCCAGAGGCCCTCATGTAGGGAAACAGTGACACAAATAATCCCTGCTCACGGGAAGGGAACATGCAGTGGGGTCAACAGAATCTGCCTTTGGCATTTTAGCTTCTTATTCCTTGGTGTTTCCTGCCCCCTAAACAGTGTCAGACACATTTTTATAAGATATGAATGTTATAGTAGGCATTTGGCGGTTGTGGTCCCAGCATCCCTTTTTCCTTTTATGATAACTTCATTCCTATTTTACCTTGGGAAACCTCCTAGTTCCTGGGTATGGGCTCCTCTCACCTCCACCTCAAGGGCTTGATCCAGTTAACTTCTCTTCCTTCCCTTCCCCTCCCCCAGTGACCACAGTGATCCATTCAGGAATGGACACATGACCTATCTTGGCTCACTGAGAGAAAACTTGGTGTTGCTGAATGGTTTGTCCCCATTTCCCTGACCACAGAATGTCGGAACGCCCTGAGGCTGGTACAGCTGGTATTTAAAACCTCGAGGCAGAATGAGAAACTCTTGTTCATTCTTTCTCTGAGCGATGTAACATAAGGATGGAAAGCCTTATGCAGCCATTTTGCAGTCAGGAGAAAGGTTGCAGCTTCTGGGTTGATTGTGTAAAGGGCAAAGAGAAAGCCAATACGAAGGCAGAGAGCAAAGAGAGAATCCGGATATCTGGAGAAATCTTTTGGAGCTGCTTGATCAAGTCCCATTTGAAACCAGACCTAAATCTGGACTTTAACTGATATATCTAATAAAATTTCTTCATGTTGTGAATCACTTGGATGTACATTTTCTGCCATTTATGGCTGAAAGTGTCCTCACTGATTCTACACTTAATTTACAGGGTTGTTGTGAGGTTTAAATAAAATAACACTTAGGCATGGCACACACACAAAAAAACACTCAAATGGTAACCCATGTTGCTATTATGATGTATTTGTTTTTACAGAGTTATGTGACCTTTTCCCCTGCATCTCAGCATTGGCCTGTTGCTCTTACTCTCTTCCATATTCTCTTTCTACCCCCAAAGGAGGGAGGCTGAGGTCCTGCCCAGCCCCAGGCTGCCACCTACCAGGCTGGGCTTCAGGTCTTCCTGGCACGCCACAGCCGGTGAACACCACAGTCCCTGCGCTGAAGTCTGACTCCTCCCAGGTCTCGTTTTCTCTAGTTTGGCGACATCAGTCTACGCCAAGCTTACACATAAATATTCTCGGCGAGGCACTCCAAATGCCTTTTTCAGAAACCCACATCCACATGAAAACAATAGCAACAAGAAAAAGGTGGAAACTTTCTAGAACAGGCCCAGATTTTGAAAATGTGATAAAGAGGTTATTGTGTGTCCGAACTTTTCACACAAGAATTGGAGACGATTTAACACAAGAATAATAAACAGAGGAAAGCTGGCTAATGCAGAGCAGATGGGCCTGAAGGGCAGGGCTAAGCATTTCAACATCTTCCCCTTTGGACCTTTGGACCCAAGACGACTGAGTGCTGGTTTCCTCAGCTAAAAATAAAGGTAATGCCCTTGAGGGAATCATAAATATGGCTGGTTTGATTTCTAGGGTGGTTGGTGGGCTAAAGTTTTCAAGAAACTACTGTATTATGTAGCCAGTATTTGGCATTCACTAATTTAATCCTGACCACAACTCCACTTTGAAGATGAGGAAACCAAGGCTCTGAAAGGGCCAGGTCCTTACTGAAGGGTGCACAGCCAGGGCAAGAGCAGAGCCAGGATCAGTCTTCGCTCTGTCTCCTTGCCATACTATGGTTCTGCAAAAATGGGATGATGGATGAGCAGGGAAGAAGGGTCATGGCCAGATAAATTTGAGAGACACTGACACATATGGATATATAGACACACACATTTACACAGTAATAGCCATAGTTGGTGTTCAATAAACTGTACATATTTAAAGACTGCAACTTGGTCAGTTCTGACAATGTCTCTACCTGTGTCTACCATCAAGCTGGTGAGCATATCCGACATTCCCAAGTTTTTCTTCTCTTTTGTAGTTTTTCTCTCCTATCCCTACTATTCCTTCAAATCCTGATCCCAGACAATCACTCATCTACTTTCTGTTGCTGTAGATTTGTTGTGTTTTCTAAAATTTTCTATAAATGGAATAAGACAGTAGGTACTATTTTTGTCTGTCTTGTTTTACTCAGAATTATTATTTCTCCAAATTTCTCCACTTGTTTTAGTGCATGTTTATTCATTTATGGTGCAGAGTAGTATTCCACCACAAGAATATGCTACAGTTTTATCTGGGTGTGGTGGCATGTACCTGTAATCCCAGAACTCTGGGAGGCTGAGACAGGAGAATTGCAAGTTCTAGCCCAACCTGGACAACTTAGTGACTTAGCAAGACCCTGTCTCAAAATAAATAAGAAAACGCTAGGATACAGCTCAGAATGAAGGCTTCCCAGTACCAAAGAGATAAAAACAATAAAAAGTAAGAAAGACATTAAACAAAAAGAATATGCCACAATTTATCTGTTCTTTGTAGATAAGAAATCTTGAAAAATCCTTCTAGTTTTCTGCCAGTAAATAAGTAATCTCATTTATAGGAATTTAGGATGGGTGTGGCAGGGGCAGGGGGGTCTGTGCTAACACTCAATCCTCCATCCTGAACTGGACCTGCAGGTGAAATTGGCACCTGTAGGAGAATCTCTTGCTGATAGAGGGTCCACTCATGCAGACCACACATACCATATGCTGTCATTTTCTTATATTTTCTTTGGGAAAGTTTACTGGGCTGCCTGCTGAGGAGAAAGCATAGCCCTTTTAGACATGAAAATGTTTACACCCGTTACAAACCTTCCAGTGGCTCCCACTGCCCTTTAAATGAAGCTTCAGTGGTTCCACGGGCCCTCCACGCTTCGTTTCCCACAGTCTTTCCACCTGGAGTGGTTTCTGCCCTCATGCATACGCTCGTTGAGGACATGGCTTTCCAAGAATGGGAGTTTGGTGGGAGAGGGGAAGGAAGGGGGCAGGGAGGGGCTGCAAGAGCAGGCCAAGAGCCCCAGGAACCAGCCTTCGTGCAGGCTGTCTCAGGCAGCTGAGAACACCGAACTCCATCCTCAGCTCTACAGATGGAGAGGGCTGAGGCTCCATTTGCCTTCTCTTCTCATCCCTGGCTTAGGGAGAAGTCTACATTTAAGTGCTGTAGCCTGATGAATTGACATGACTGTGGGGGGAGGCGCTGATGCTCACAGGAACAGACAGAAAAAATCAATTGGGCTGTCTAGGTGCCTTCCACAAAATGTTTTCAACTCTAAATCAATTCCAAGTTTATCTCTTAAGCATATTTGAAATACGCAAATAATCTCAGACTGTCACCACCTGGAATGTCATTTAGATAAGCTAAGAGCCTGGAGGGAGGACGGCATGGGCCTTGTCCATCAGGCTGAGCAGGTGGCCTTCATAAAACCCCTGCAAACATGAGGCCGAACTGGCCCGCCGTTCGGACAAACAGTACAGTGCCAGTTACTCATTTTTATATTTAAAATGTAACTTCGATTTGGGTTTAGCTGCTCCTTTGTCCAGCTGTTACACTTGTATGTGTATGTGACTGTGAGGTGAATACTATTACCATTTCTGCTGATAGAGGACGTGGAGCTCTGCACCAGCTGTCAGTACCTGGCAGATCAGGGCTGGGATTCAGGCCCTAAGCCTCAGTCCACAGCTGGGTCGATTCCTCCACCCCAGGGCCCTCCTCACACAGGGTGGCTTGGGACAATCTGGTCAGCTTCCCTCCAGCCTGAGCGCAGGTCTGTTAGGTGGCTTTTCACCAAGAACCCCAGCCCCTCCTCTCGAACTCAGGGCCATGTATCCTCTGTCACCGGGTAACAAATCATCCCCAAACTTGTATTGATTTTCTGTTGTTATGTAATAAAGACTCTCAAAACACGCTGTCTTGTAACAATTACTATTAATTATGTCAGGGCTTTTGGCAGTCAGGAATTCAGAAGTGTGTTATCTGGGTGATTCTGGCTCAGATACTCCAGGTGAAGTTAAAATACCGGCTGAGGGTGTGGTCCCCAGAAGGTTTGACTGAGCCAGGCTCTGGCCCAGAGGTGGCGCCTCACACAGCTGGCATATTGGTGGTGCTTGTTGGTAGGAAGTTTAAGTTTCTCTCCTCCGGCTTCCTGGGTGTCCTCACAGCATGGTGGCTGATGTGGCTTCGCGGTACTGAGAAATCAGAGAATAACATGGAAGTGGCAACACTTTTTATGGCCTGGTCACAGCAGCCACATAATATACTGATCATTAGAAGGGAACCACTAAGTTCAGCTTGTGTTCAAGGGAAAGGGAATTAGTCTTTATCTTTCGAAAGAAGTGTCAATAAAAGTGTGGCTCTATGTCAAAATCATCACAGGGTCATATTTCTTGCCATTTGTGTACACTTCGTTCCTACCCACCCCACCCCAGCCATGCACATCCTGTGTGGCTTCCCTATGTTCAGATGCCACAGGCAAGTTGGGTCTTGAAGGGAAACAAGAAAATTCTGGGGGGTGTGTGTGGGTAATGTTAACTTCTAATTAGTGCTCGTGGACAGTGGGCTAAGGTGGGCACAGGACTCTGGGGGTAGGGTGGAGACAACATATGTGTGTAGCTGGTATGTTCTATTCTTTTTTTTATCTTGAAGCATAAAAGAAAATAAGTCTCAGCTTTAAAAAAAATCTCAGTGAATCAACTTGAGCTTTCACTTTATCATCCTGAGAAATTTCTTAGGTTTTTCTCTGATGAAAGAACACACCAAAGCTTAGTTGTGTCCAAAATGTTACTCTCTGTCCTTTCCACCTTGCTTTTGGAGTCAGAACATCTACCTGAGACCAGAGGATGCCCAGTACCCACGTGTGTCCTGACCTGCTGGCACCCACCATGCGACCGGGCTCAGCATCCTCCTGCCTCAGTGGCTGGCATGTATCCTTTCACAGTCACAGTGGTCCCCGAGGCTCCGTCTCCTCTCTCCACCGCACCTCGGCAAGTGTGGCCCGCCTCCGGGTGCCGCTGGGTCAGACTTGTTAACCCAGCCCCAAGCCCCAAAGGACACCTGTCTGTGGGAAGGATGGCTCTTGTCTCTGACACAGACTCACAGCACCCTCCACCG
This sequence comes from Hystrix cristata, assembly GCA_004026905.1. Lineage (NCBI taxonomy): Eukaryota > Metazoa > Chordata > Mammalia > Rodentia > Hystricidae > Hystrix > Hystrix cristata. The sequence continues at coordinate 24,641 of PVJO010017631.1, read as the reverse complement.
CTCCAATTCTGGGCAGAATCTGGTCCCCTGTTCTCAAATGAGAGACCTTGGAGCCTTCCTTGTCACTGAGTTTGCTACAGGACCATCCCAGTCTCCCCACGTATTTTTCATTCCCCTTCCTGTCTTTGAATGAAACTGACACATGTGGGGGGTGTCACATGTTTCTCCTGCTGCTTCATGTACTTCTAGCAGGAGAAGTGCTGGTGTAAACTTAAGGCACTTCCCGGGGAGAGGATGAGGGCCTCTTCTGGAGTGGGGTACGCATGAGAAAGGGCCCAAAACTGCACTCTGAAAACTGAGACTAGAATCCTTATTTAGCAAGGTATCCTTCCCTGAACGCCTCTGTACCTACTCAGAGTTTGGGGTACCAGGAGGGGCTGCTGAGAAGACATGGAAGATGCTTGCACAGTCCTGTCATCTCTCCCGAGCTTTATCCTTTGCCCCACCACTCCATCCTGACTCTCCATGCCTACTTTTAAGATACCTTTCACCTCAGCAGTGAACTTCTGGTATGCTCATTCTAGGAACTTATTTTTTGCAACTTTCGTTGCATCTGAATGAGGTTGAAGTGAATCTCCTACCTGTGTGCCCTCGCGTGCATGTACGTGCCCACACACTGTCAACAGTTCCTTCCCAGGACATTTAAACCATGCAACCAGCAGGTGGGACTTTAAGGAAATTGCTAAAAACCATGTCAGGAGTCTCCACCTGATGGTTCGTCTCTGGGATGGCCCCGAGAAGGGAGGTAGGATGGTGGGGGCTGCTGGTGTGAGGATGGTTGTTTGAGTCCTGATTCACTCTCCAGCCATCCAACAGGACCCTGGAAGCAGTTGGGTGCTTATGTTCTTGAACTTTCAAGCCCAAGGAAGGCTCTAAAATGACTACTTAAAGCTGGGCTTGGTGGCACACGCCTGTAATCCCAGCATACTGGAGGCAGGAGGACCACAAGTTTGAGGCCAGCCCGGGCAACTTAGTGACTAGGGAGACCTCTTTTCAAAATAGAAAATGGGCTGGAGATGTAGATTCAATCTCCAGTACCCCCCTCAAAACAACAACAGCAGCAGCAACAATGAAAACCAGACACACACACACACACACACTTAAAAATAAGCCTCTAGCTGGGCATGGTGGCACATGCCCATAATCCTAGCACTTGGAAGGCTGAGGCAGAGGATCCCTTTGAGTTTGAGGCCAGCATGGCTACATAGTGAGTTCAAGGCCAGTCTGAACTATGTAGTGAGTCCCTGTCTCAAAAAAACAAAAGGAAAAACAAAAACAAAGCCTCTTAAGGGCTGGAAGTGTCATTCAGTGGTAACATACTTAACTAGCACACACAGGACCTGGGATTCAATATTTAGTATCATTAAATAGTAAATAAATAAATAAATAAAGTCATTTTAAGATTGATTTTTTAATGGTACATTTTAGATGTACATAGTGATAACATTCATCATAGGGGATTTGCACCTGTACATGACATATCTTGTTGCTTCTTTTTTCCCATTCCGCTCCCCTCACCCCCTCCTCCCTCTCTATCTACAAAAGCTTTCTTTCCATTTTTCCCTTCCATTTCTTATTTCTCTTGTCCTCTGTTCCCTTCTCCCTCCATTGTTCCCTTTCCCATTTGGACATTTTCTTCCCTTTCCCAATATAATATTTTAGTCTTTATTTACACTTCCAGTTTCTCACACAGGAGAAACTATGTGGTATTTAAATATGTGTGTCTGATTTATTTCACTTAAGAGTATGGTCTCAAGATGCATCCATTCACCTAGGAATATCTCAAGCTTATCATTCTTTATGGCAGAGTAGTACTCCATTGTATTAAAAAAAAAACCACGTTTTCTTTATCCTTTCTGCTGTTGATGGGGATTTGGGTTGTTTCCGAGATTTAGCTATTACAAACTGTGCTGCTTAAGATTGATGTTTTAAATTTTTTTATTCCAAATAAAACTATTTTAAAAGGAGCGAAATAAATAACACAGTAACAGTAGTGTTGGATTGCTAATATTTATCATTTGCTTCCTTTGTGCCTCTCTGGAATGTGCTTTACATGGTTTATCTTATTTAATCTTCACAGCAACCCTCTGAGTATAATCTCCTGTTTACAAATGGGGAAACTGGGTCCTCAGGTGGCTAAATAACTTCTCGAGGCTGTGAACTGAATACATAAGTCCCCTCAAAATACACATGTTGAACCCTCTTTTCCCTCTCTCTTCTGATAGGTCAGGCGCATACATACACAGCAGAAGGCAGCCATCTGTGACCCAAAGGGAGTGCCAGACACCATCCTTGCTGGCACCTTGACCTCAGACTTCCAGCCTCCAGAACGGTGAGAAAATTTACTGCTGTTTAAGCCCCGCAGTCTGTGATACTGCATCATGGTTCCCTGAGCTGACTAATGTACCTGACAAGCTACTATACTGGGTTATGAGCACCAAAGCTTTCTTACTCCACACCACAGATTGCCTCCTTGAAATAGCAAGGTTACATCCCGAGAAATCCACTGCAAGTTGAAAATACCTTAAGTGGAAAAATGCATTTATTACACCTAGTCTACCAAACACCCCAGCTTAGTGTAGCTTATCTTGAACACACGCGCAATAGTGACATTACCCTGCAGTTCAGCAAAATCATCTAACACAAAGCCTATTTTAAAATAAAGTGTTGGATTTCTCATGTAATTGAACACTGCACTAAAAGTGAAAACTAGAAAATGTGTTTCCCCACCATTGTAAAGGCAAAAATCATTACTTAAGTCATCATAAATCAGGCAGCACCTACATCATCATTTTTATATTTTTGTGTTTTGACAAGTGGTAGGCTAGTTTTAATATGTAAATTAAGGTGGAAAATGTCTAAAACTCAGCATTATGTCATGTGCGTCTGCTCTAACATTGATCACTGTTACTTCAAGTAGGTTCACTAAATTTAGATTTCTGGAAAAAATATTTTGAGTACGGGAACAGGTTGAAATGTTGCACCAATAACAACAGTTGGACTTTTGGCTTGTGAAATACTTCAGTGGGAAAGTATTTGCTTAAATCTCTGCCTGCTATTATAGTTGAAGGTTTGGCGATAGTATTTGGCCTCCCCCTGAACTTTCTGGATTTCAAAACCATGTGGAAGTATCATTTGTCTGATGTCCCCAAAAAAACTGTCAAGCAACTTTTGAAGAATTAACATCAAGAAACACACTTAGCTAAGTGTCAATCATTTGGTGAATGATTACCTGGTGTGTGAGTGATCTAGACCCTTTTTATCTTCCTCTCCCCACTCTGAAAATACTACAAGGAGCCATCTGGCTATTGACTACTTTCTTTTCTTCCACACATCGGCTGGTTCCCTCCTTCGCTCTATTGGCAAAGCCCTTCACCGGAAGTGGGTGTCAGCCCCTCCACAGAGGCCAGGACTTGTCAGGAGATGGGCAACTGTGGCTCTCTCTGGCTCCGTTTTCTTTCCCTGTCATGTAAAGGTCAAGTTTTCTTCTCCTGTGGAAAGCAGACAGCTCTGTGTGCGTTGTTCCTGATCTGCTTCCCTACTTCTAACAGGCTTTCATTCTGATTACAGACTTTAGCTTTATGGAGGTAGCATCTTCTACACCCTTGCTGGCTGTCTGTAGACAATTCAAACAATATAAAAGGAAAGGCAGGAAAAACAACCCATGATTATAACCATTATTAACATTTGAAGTAAACTTCTAGATTTCTTTTTATGCGCATTTGTGAATGGAAATTGGCATGTACCAGATCATGCTGCGTGGCTGTTAAGCAACTTGAGTTTTCATCCTGTATATGCTGCAGGCGTCTTTCCTTGGGGGCATGTGAAATTGAATGCCATTCTTTTGGAAAGAGTTCATGTCAGGTGCTGACTCAACCAAATAGAGGACATAGTACAGCTTATGTTGTTTATCCTTATGAATCTAGTTGAGAGATTCTTTAGGGCTGATGCCAAAGAAAACCTGCCTTTATGGCTAACTCCAAGGAAACGCAAGAGCAAGAGAGAATGAACAGACTTCGTAGTCCTCACCTCTTTGGAGGGCCTAGAACTATGAAGAGTTTACTTTGGGGAAGTAGTGTTCAGGAAAATAGTCTGATCTGACCTTCAAATTCCAGAGTCACACATTTACTCCAGCTCCTCTTTAAGGATTTGAAATAACATGAAACTTCTTCACAGAAAAAAAAAAAGCACTTAAAAATTATTCAGAGATTTAAAAAATCTTTCTGGAAACATGGCAGAATAAATGCCTAGGCATTTGGAACTCTTTCTTGGTACAAAACAGCTAAAATCGCTGAATTCAAAGTAAATAATAGATGGGTTGGCAGGTGAGAAATAAAATAAACGTCCAGAGGCCAGAAATAATGAAAAATTCTAAACTAGAGGAAAAAGTGAGTGAAGTCAGCCTTAGTTCTGGGTGTAGCCAGGTTTAAGGAGATCTCACACACAGACAAAGCCAGGGACCCAAGGCTGGGGTATAGTCAGAATGGAGCCTCAAAATCCAGGGAATCCCCTTTAGGAGGTACTCTAGGATAACCTGACTCACAGAGATTGTTGGAAATCTCATTTTGGCCTTCACCTTTGTAGGATGAGAAAAATATACATAAATAAAAGGAAAATGTAGCCCTCGAGAATATTAAACCATAGCCCATGCTCCTACCTATATGGAAAAGAATTAAAGCCAGACAAATAGGTAGAAGTGGTGGCAAATCAGTAGCAACTCAGGCAACTGGCAGAAACACACAAATTTTCTAAACAAAGATAACATTCCAAGGAATGATCTCCAGCTTACAGTTTTTGCTTATTCTCTCTCCTACTGGCTCGTTTCCTTGTGTGTTTTGTGATCTTTGGCCCACAGCAAAGATTATTATCACCCTCCAGTAGAAAGTCAGCTCAATGAGGGAAAATACTTTTCAGTATTTTGTGCATTCCTAAATTCCCAGAGCTTTGAGCAATGTCTGACACACAGTCAGCACTCAATAAATGTTTGAAAAGAATGAACAAAGACTGCTAATGTTTACAGAGGATTTATTACACACTACATATTATGCCATGCTCAGTATACATTGTTTATTTAATCATTATAGAAAACTTACCAAAATTGTCACTATTCATACCCATAGTTTACTTTGATCTTTCTGGGCCTTACTTTTCCCATGTGTAAAGTGGGGATGGATGGGAAAGGAGAAATCCACAATTCTAAAATAGAAAAGGCTCTGAGAACTGAAAGTTTTTCCAAAATAATTTGGTAGCAAAGCCCTACCCAAGCTGCTCTAATTTGGACAAGGGTGCAGTACTTCATGCATTACTGTGCTGATACAAGTGGTCCTCGCCTTGCATGATTCGGTGGCAGCTGGAATTAAATCTCAGCCTGTGTCTTCCTAGCTGGACCTCTGTGAGGTTTAACTGAGATCAAATGATCTTTACAGCTTCAGGGGCTGAGAGCCACCCGGGGAGGATGACTGCCCTGCTGTCATTTTTCAGCAGCATCACGGCTCTGCAAACCAGGCTCTCCTGCCCACTGATAAGTCTCCAGCCTCCACTTAGGGCTCTTCTGGGATGAACTCACACAGAGCCCAGAAGCACCCACGCACATGAGGAAGAGTGGAGGGGAGCCCTGCCAAACAGGAACCAGCATGAGACAGGGGAGGTCACTCCAGGAGCAAAGGGCCAGGCGACGGCATGGCTTAGCACAGGGCTGGGAAGCCTCACTTAACCACCTTCTCCACAGACTGGAAGATCTGGGCGTATTTTCTGTCATAATTTAAGGCTTTTGTAATGAAAAATTATATTCTAAACCAGAAGGTTACTAAGCCAATCAGGGTATAGTAAGAGCTTTAGAAACAAACCTTGCTTTTGACCTAGTGGTTAAATATTTAGGAAATAATGAGAGGCAGACAAAAGCTACACTTTTTTTTTCTTCTTCAGATAAGGACTCGCTGTGTAGTTCACGCTGGCCTTGAACTCAGTATGTAGCCCAGGCTGGTCCTGAATTTGAAACAATCTCCCTGCCTCAGCCTCCTGAGTGCAGGATTACAGGCATGTGCTACTATGCCTGGCTAAAAACTACATATTTAAAATGAAAAAAAAGATTAATAGATAAAGGAAGGAAAAAATAAATCCAATTAATCTGAAGATTTTTTTCAAAGTTTATGGAAAATCAACATCGTTTTCACCTGCACATTTAACTTCAATATTCCTCTTGGTAGTGGGGCAGGGCAGGAGCTCTGGCAGCAAAATCATCACTTCTTTTGCACTGTTATGGTAACAAGGCTCTCACAGTTTTTAAAACTACAAGAAATCAAACTTTCCTTGGAGGCACTGCAGCCTATAGGAAGGGCAAGCCATAGGGCAGCTGGTAGTGCCATGCTGTTTAGGGTGCAACCACTGTGGCTAGCAGGAAAACTTCAGGAAAGAGAAGAAAGGCAGGGAGGGCCTTGGGTTGCTGTAAAGTTGGGCAAGAGGTGCAGTCCTGGGAAGCAGATCTTCACTCTGTGCTGCCAGGTTTGATATAGGACACCTCTCCGCCCTTCTAGCTAGTCATCCTGGACACAGAAAAGCGTATTCTGGCAACTACGAAATTGAGCTCATTCCTGATGTCAGATTATATGAATAACTAATAAATGTTCAGAGTTTCACAGTTAAAAAAATGCTGCCCAAGCAGCCCATCAATTGGCTTTGTAGTTTATTAGCACCCCTGCTTCAGTGATGTACTGAGATTACACAGCTGGTCAGACCTGGATTTAAATCCTCTTCGTCTGATGCCAAATCCTATCATTTGCCTGTCACATCATGGCACCATGTGTTCAGGATCACAATGAAGAATCTGGAATTTCTCTCCTATATGACAGTTGCTTCCCAGACCCGATTAGTTAACTAATGAGGCAAAAGGTGTCTTGAATACAGAATCATGGGCCTCATTCCCCAGGATTCTAACCCAGAGTGCTGTTTGCAAATCTGTACTTTTAAATGGTTGCCTGGAGTCTGATATACAATCAGGTTTGGGACTAGCTGGTGAAATCAAGGACAAATGCTACAATTTTTACTGACAGTGCTTATAGGGCTTAGTTCATGAAGATGGAAATCAGTGTACTCCCTAACCTATCTTACTGTTTAAGAATCTGTTGAAATCTATGGCTCTCTCCCTGAGAAACACATACACAGATGCACAAGGTTATGTGGGGTTTTAGATGGGTGTATTTGCTTTCCATTGCTGCCATAACCAACTATCACAAATATAGTGGTGGCTTAAAACAACCAAATTTATTATTTTACAGGTCTGAAGGTCAGAAATTAGACATGGGTCTCACTGGACTAAACGGAAGATATCTCAGGGCTGCACTCCTTTCTGGAAGCTTAGGAGGTAAGACATTGTAGTGTCTTTGCCAGCTTCTAGAAACTGCCTGAATTCTTAGCTCATGGATCCCTTCCTCCATCTCCAGAGACAACAATGACAATGTAGCTTCCTGTTTCCATGCGCAAATCTCTTTCTCTGATTACAGCTAGGAAAGGCTCTTTGGGGCTTCTTTTTTTTTTTTTTTCTGGTCCAGTGATCAAGCCAAGGGGGTCTCTACCACTAAGCTACATCTTACAGCCCCAGCCCAATTTTTCAATTTTTAAAGACAGGGTCTTGCTGGCTGGGGATTTAGCTCAGTGGTTAGAGTGTTTGCCTCGCAAGCACGAGGCCCTGAGTTCGATCCCCAGCACCAAAAACGACAACAACAACCAAAGACAGGGTCTTGCTAAGTTGCTTAGGCAGGACTTGAACATGCAATCGTCCTGCCTCAGCCTCCCAAAATGATGGGAGTACAGGTGTACAGCCCCAAGTCAGCTTGTTCTCTGCTTTTGAGGATTTACATGTTTAGATTGGGATGCCCAGATAAATCCAGGCTACATCTCTCATCTCAAAGTCCTTATACTAGTCCCCTTTGAGTCACGACACAGGCTATAAAGAAAAAAAGAGTAAGGACATGAGTCAAAATCATGGATTCATTTGTCTGTGTGCCCCCATGGGTTCATTTCCCTGTGTAGGTAGGGAAACTACAATTGTGGGGTCAAACTCCACAGTGAGGAGAGTCAGTTCAATAGGAATCTTAAATCTGAGTGATCAAATTCATAGAGAAGGTAGAATGAGGGCTTGCAGGGCTGGGGCTAGAACTCAGGTGCCACGCATGCCAGGCAAGGGCTCTACCTCTGCACTACACGCCCAACTCACTGGGTATAGTTTGTTTTGCAAGATGAAGAGAGTTCTGGCGTTGGACCGTGGCGACTGGTTGCGCAACAAAAGCGGTTAACTTTTTGTTATATATTTTCTACCACAATTACACGTTGCTGGACTCCAACCCTTCTGATTCAGCAGGTCTGGAGTGGGCCCTGGAGAGTTGCTTTTCTAAGTTCGGGGCGCTGTCCACGCTGCTGGAACCACACTCGGGAAATCACTGTGGTCGGGGACCAGGGGACTAGAATGCTGAGGAGCGCTCCCTTCCACGTGACTAATTATTGTTGTGAACACCGACAGCTGGCGCCCACCTAAGCGCCTACCTCTTACGCGTGATTTCACAGCTGCACGCGGGGTAGCGCCGGGCAGGGCTAGAGCAGACCCTCGTCCTTCCCCGGACTGCTTCGGTTGGTGCTCTGAGTGCGGGGCTGGGAGGGAAAGAAAGACAAAAGCATGGAGACAGACCCAGCTGGGCCCGCAGAACACGTCGGAGCAAGAGGGTCGCCGCGCTGGCGCCCGCGCTGCCCGGACCACCTCCCGGCCGGGGCGGCGCGCGGGGCTCGCGGCCGGCAGGGGGCGCTGCGGTGCTGCCTCCGCCCGCCAGCCCGCCTGCCCGCCCGCCGGGCCGCCCACCCCGGGGCGCGCCTTCCACAGCCCAGCCCGGCCAGCGAGCCGCTGCCTTCCAGCGCGCAGACCGCTCGGCTGGACGGAGGGCGCCGCCGCTCGCCGCCGCCCGCCGCCCGCCGCCCGCCGCCCGCCGCCCGCCGCCCGCCGCCGCTCACGCACGCGTCCCGCGGGAGCCGGAGCGCACAGCCCGCGCCTCGCCACCCCGCGGGGCCGAGGGAGGTGGCCGCGGCTGGGGATGGGCGCCGGGGGGCTCCGCGCGCTGCTCCTGGCGCTGGTGGCCGCGGGGACCCCGGCGGGTGCCTACAACCTCGACCCGCAGCGCCCCGTGCGCTTCCAGGGCCCCGCCGGCTCCTTCTTCGGCTACGCGGTGCTCGAGCACTTCCACGACAACACGCGCTGGTGAGTGCCCGCCGCCCGCCGGTCGCCGCCGCCTTTCCGGCCTCCTCCGCCGCCGTCCCCGGAGGGCGATTTAAATGTCTCGGGCGCGGCGAGGGGAGGAGGGCGCTCGTCCGCCCGGCCGACCGGGGTCGCTGCTCGGCTGTCCCGCCCGCGCATCCCGAGCCCCGCAGCCCCCGAGGCCGGCGTCCCCCGGGCCGGCGCCGCTGCGTGTAGGAAGCGCAGTCGCCGGAGAGGTGGGGGACGGGGCTCTCCAGAGGGGCCCGCACCCCACCGGGCCTGCTAGGGAAGGGGAGCTGAGAGGTTTCGGCTTGCGGGGAGGGGGCCGGGGGGACCCCCAAGTGACAAAGCCGGTGTGGCAGGTTCTCGGCGCAGCCACCCGACCCAACACCCGACCCGGAGACAAGTGCCAGAAGGCTCGGGAGAGGGACTTTGTTCTGCAGAGGTCGAGGAGTTTCGTTGCCCCTGGAGTCCAGAGCAGGGGCCTGGAGAAGACCTGGGGGCTCTTCCTCATTAAGCGTCGCCGGCTGAGTTAAACAGAGCTCCAGTGCCCAACCTCGGAAGGAGCACTGAGGAGGTTGATGCCCTACTTGGTCTCTTCCTCTGACTTTTTCATGGGAGGAAGAGTTAGACCGCGCGTGCTACCTCGGCACCCATTCAGGGTCACACCACAGTGCGGGCCCAGGTGCACGGCTGGGTCACTAGTGCGGGCGTCCTTTGGGGTGGCAGGTCGGGACCCCGCGATCAGTGCTGTGTACGCTCTCAGCATGTAGTTACGTGGGAGAGTCACTGCTCGGAATTGGACAGAGGCTGATGGAGAACGGTGGGACGAGGCTGGGGGGTCCTCGCACATTCCGGAAATAGGGAGCTCTGCCCTGGCCGGCCAGCTCATTAATAACAGTGTTTAGGAGACCTGTCTCCAAGAGAACTAGTTTTCAAAGTCCTTGTGTAGCTCTTGCCCAGTTCCACGTCCCACTCCCTAATATTAATCCCTGTTAAGTTTAAAACAAGACTGTTTCATCCTGAGCTTGCCAAATGTCTTTTTAAAAAAAGAGCACCTTGCTTATGTTCTCGGACCCCCGGTCCACTGTGGGCTTTGGATTTGGTGCAAATGCAGCCTGATCAGAAGCAGTTGGAGAGTCCATCCCAGAATCCCATGCTGGACGCGCCGGCTGTGTGACCTTGGCACCAAGCACGTGGGAAGAGCTGTCAAAAATAGAAGGGCTGCTCTGGGTAGGGGGCTGATGAGGCTGGGCTGGCAGCTGGGTGAGCCAGAGCATCCTGTGTGTGCGATCTGCCTGCTGCGGCTGGCTGCTGTGCCCTGCAGCCTTTCACCACTGGAGGGAGAGGTGCTAGGCCCCTGTCATCTGGACTTGATGGACCACAGGTTAAAGCCTCCTCAGCTGGGAACAACTGGGTGGAGTCAAGACCTGACAGGGAAAAGGTGTTCAGCCTGCTTATTTTTAAAAAGGGAATGAAGAAAAGCTGTGTGTGAAGAGATCTGGCGAGTGCAGGAAGAGATAGTCTGGCTTTAAACTTGGCACCCAGCATATATCCTAGGGAGGCACTGGATGGCAATATTTGGTCCTGGTCTTGTTCCCCAGCACAGGGACAGGTATTTCCGGGGTGCATGGGAACCCGTGCCTCCGGGCTGCTGGTTTTAAAAGTGCCCTGTCAGTTCTGATGCTGAGCAGCTGCTCTTTGTACTAGGGTGTTTGTCCCTTTCATGTATCCACTAAACTCTACTTAAATCTTTTTGGAGCAGATCCTTCCCCCACCCCACACTGTCTTAATTTTTTTCTTTTTTTTTGCCTCTCAGTGATTTCTATTCTTTTGCTGCCTTTTTTTCAAGTATTTTCCCTTCCCATTCTTTCTCTCTTCCCTCTTCCTCCCCAAGACCTTGAGTTTTCTGTGGGTTACAATACCAGTCTTGTGTTGTAGCCTTTGAAGCAAGAAATCGCTAACATCTCGCTCTCTTTTTTCTTTCCTCTAGAAGCTAGACCTAACTCAAGACGAATGACTTGAAGCTAGACCTAACTCAAGACTTAAGCTTTGACTTCTCACTAGCACAGGCCCCTACCTAGGCTCTGTGCTAAAAATTTGCAATACCTTTCTTAAAGGTGGTCACCTTAAATGTATAAGACCCAAGGGCTATGAAGACAGCATCTACTCTAGTTTGTACCTTAACTTCAACTCTGGGGCTGGTAGAGTGACTTAATGACTTGCTGTTGGTCTCTTACTACTGAGCAATCCCTGTGCCTTGTATTTTCTGGGCCCATTTGAGGGTCATATAGGTTGTTTCCAGTTGTTCACAATTATAAATAGCAGCAGGGATAAGCTTCTTTATAGTTAAATCCTTACGGACATCCTTAATTATTACCTTTGAATCAATCCCTGGGCTTCGAATTGCTGAGTTAGAGAGGATGGAGGCCTTGAGGCATTCTTTATTGTATTACCAAAGTGCTGGTGAAGTTTCAGTGTGCACTCTAGGGAGATGCATTCATTTATTTCGGCACTGGGGTTTTGGAGTCCTTTAACAAGATGCTCCTCTTGAGCAGTGAAGAACATAGAGTCCTGTATAGGGGTGACTTAAAGAGATCACAAATAGTCAAAATAGGTGAGGAAGGCAAGTGACTTAGAGATGGAAAAAAGATGTATTGGAACTCTGAAAGGAAAAATGATAGCCGCTAATTAAGCCTTGTATCTGTGCCTTTCTTCTGGAAGCAATTACTTTGGTAGCTCCCTAATTATTTTGTGATTGAAGACATTTGCTTCATGCTAGTTAGCCACCTACTTTATAGGTTGTGTATAAGGATGTGCTGTATGTAAAGTATGAAATGTGCTGGGAGGGCTGGGGAGAGCCCAGACCCTAGGTGCAGAGCTGAGGGGTCTCATGTTGTTAGTCAGCTTTGTGCCACTGTAACAAATACCTGAGATAGTCGACTTAGAAAGAGAAAAGGGTTATTTTGACTCACTGTTTTGGAGGTATCAGGTTTCAGTCCATGGTCTGTTGACCCCATTGCTTTTGGGCCAGCACAACATGGTGGGAGCCTGTGGAAGAGCACCACTGTTTGTTTCATGGCCAGGGAGTGAAAATGAAAGCACAAGGAAGGGGCCAGGGCCCACATCCCCTTCAAGGGCACAGCTCCAGTGACCTCCCACTAGGCTTCAGTTTTTAAAGTTTCCACCACCTCTGACAGCACTAAGTTGATGACCAAGCCTTTAGCAGATGGGCCTTTCGGAGACATTCTGGATCTGAACCATAGCACCGTCTCAGAGATCTCCGTGTGCACATCCCAAAACATATTGATGTGGTTTGTGAGTGCAGCTAGCACTGCTTTAATCCTATAACCGGTTGTTTCTACTAACACAAACCAAAATTGTCCCAGATCCCCGAATAAAGGATGGGGTGATCTTGCTTTTCTCAGCCCCAGCACCAAGTTCTGTCCTGTAGTCATATCATACCGATGACAGAGCCCCAGACCTAGCTTCTCTTAAAGAGCTCGCTTGACAGTGTGTCTGTCACCGTGCCCTGGGCAGTGAGAATTGTCCCCATGGTCGCTGGGCCAGAATGTAACTTGATGACACTTGCATCAGTTTAGATATAAACATGCAAGTGCATCGGTTTTCTTTTGTCTAATGACACCCAGAGAATGTCTGCCCACCCAGAGCTCTCATATACCTCCCACCCCTGGGTCTGCTGGCATCCCTTGAACAACAGCAGTAGGTGCCAGGGAGTGTGGACAAAGCTGATTTCTGTCCCCTTCCCCTAGCAGTTCCTCAGCTGCAGAGGGACAACTGTAACACTCTGTGATATAAATAAGTGCAGCTGGACTGGTGTGCACTCCCGCCCCTCCCTCTGTCCCAGACGCCCTGGAGTTCCAAGTGGTTGGGTGCACTGACTTCCTTTCTGGCAACGTGCTTCCTGCCTCCTCTCCTGGGACACGTTGAGATGGCTGTGCTCAGGCACAGAGCAAGTGCTCAGAAACGGAAGATGCACTGAATTTTTGCTTTGTGAAGGTTATTAGAACCCCATTCAGTGAGGAATAGGAGGCAGTTAAGGCCAAGGGGAACATAGCCTTAATTTGCATTCAGGTTGAGAATTAAAAGTGTAACCAGCAGTGCAAAATGAAGCTTTAAACATTAGATTATTTTCCTTTAGAGACAAGTGACTTCTGGCTACCTCTCCTCTGCCAAGAGGAATGGACAGAATAAGCAAGCTCAATTTCATTTTCTTACGCAAAGAAGGGAAAGGTCTGGGTCCCGGCAGGGGTGGAACTAGCCTGAATGTGTATTGTTCTGTGGTATTCCTTCCTGCACTGTACTGTGCTATAAAAGACCCTTACTCACCTGTATGTGCTGAGATGGTGATTTGAGGTAAATGGGTCTTTAGCTTTGAATAAGTCCTTTTTGCTTTTTATTGAAATAAAAGGCTTCTTTTGATTTGGTCAGCAGTGAGCAAACAAACCTGAGCGTGTGAACCTAAGAGGCCTGTAACAAAAGAAAAAACTACAGTGAGTCCCCAATTTACGAATGAGTTCTGTTCTGGGAGAACATTCGTAAGTCAGATTCATTCATAATCCAACGAAGTGAATCTTATATGGTGTACCTGTGAAAGTTCACGGCTCCAGTGTTCATAAGTCAGAACTTGCTGTAGACAGTTCTGGTGAGCTGCTCAATGTAGTTACTCCTAGCCAGATGACTGCTATTTAAATTAAAACAAACTAAAACTAAGAATTCAGTTCCTTAGTGACACTAGCCATATCAATGGCCTCATGCAGCTAGAGGCTGCTGTCTTGGACAGCTCACAAAGAGGACATGTTCATCATGGCACAGCGTCTGCTGGACAGTGTGGGCTTAGAGCAATGACTTGGGTCTTTTGAAAGGCTAGACAAGGAAAAGAACGAGATGTAAGAAAAAGAAAAACCAACCTTTAGCATATGTAAGTATTAAAACTGAAAGAAGGGTGCTTAAAGCTAAAGGTTGTGGAATGATGAAGAGGTGTCCTTCACTCATAAAACTCTGGAGTGTCTGTTCTGTACTGAGGGGTAGAGATTCAAGAATGAAAAGTCCACCTGCAAATCTGATAGGCGAGAAAATTAGGGGAAGGTGACTATCTTGTTTCTTGGACAAAATATGAGATGCATCGTGGGCCCCCATTGGGAGAGGCTGCTTCTCAGGCAGGCATGGATTATTCAGAGGGGTGGAGGAGAGATTCCCATGAAAGCAAAAGGTTTAGAAGGGGTGTTTGGGGCCCTCTGCCCTCCACCTCTGGCCTTGCCTGTTCTCCCGAGGAAACACCCACAAGTGGCAGTGGCAGCCCTACCTTCTTGGCCTCCAGGTGGACGTGTTTGCTAAGTTCATGTGTCCCATGCTGGGCTTTTAAAGGTGCACCTCCATCTTCTCGGCTGGCTGGGTTTTCTGCAAATGGTACTCTCAGACCTTGCTCCCAGTCCTCACTGCCCCTGCAGAGCCTGTTCTCTCCACGTTCTCAGGAAGAGCCAGCTCACATTTGAGGCTGAGTTCTAAGGAGACCCAGAAAGTGTCTTCTCAGAGCTTCCGGACAGTTGCCTGAAGATGCCGGGACTGGCGAGGGTGCTGTTTCCTGAGTTGGTGCTGAACGCAGGCAAAGCCGGGGAGAAGCCACCAGGGCAAGACAGGTTCTTCTCAGCCAGTCGTTAACAGCTCTGAGCGTGAGGCTGTGAAGGGCCGGGCCCCAGCCAGCTGAGTCCCTGGTGACATGCTGCTGTTCAGGAAATGGTCTCCTTTGGATAACTTCTGTTATGATTTGTCTGGGGAAAATGTTTACACGTTTATTAAATGCACCCACAGTGTTCTCTGCAATCATCTCTTTCAAGGGAATTGCATGTAACTTTAAAATCAAAACTAATTTCATCAGATAGTGTTTGCTGAGCATCCATGAGAGGTCAGATGCTTTCACCAGCATAATGTTCTTCAGCTGAGTGTTTGACAACCTGGTGAGTGATTTCTAGTTTGCTAGTGAGGGACCAGAGGCCTACAGAGTTACACCCCAGATGGAGGGAACAGTGCACACTTATTGAGGATTGTGTCAGTTTGCATCCTGAAGAAGCAAATACTGAGACAGAAATGCAAGAGACTTGTTGGTTGGGGGGGTTGTAAGGACTGTGAAAGAGGAAGGGAGAGAAGCAGGATGGGGCAGGGGAGGGATGCAGGCTGTGATGCAGATCCCACTGATCCATTGATGCAGTGGGGACCACCAGGCAAGGATGGTGATCCTCTGCCGTGATCAGTCGTTGACTGGGGCTCCCCGCTGCTGCAGATCTGGAAGGGCGGCAGCTGGATGTCATCAGCTTACTGCCACCTGGCAGCTGACTGGCATGGGGAGGGCACACCGCCCTGGCTACCCTGAAGGCCCTCATGGAGGAATTGCCACATCAGGAAGATGGGAGATGAGCTCTTGGCCTGTGCTTGGGGCTGGAATCACACACGTTTGCCCCCATCCTGGAGAGCAGGACTGACTAACTCTCCACAAGAGCGTGGAGAGTTAGGACTGACGTTGACCTATTGGAGCTGACCCAGAAGCAGGATCCAGACGATTCTTGCTGCCGCCTGACTCTCAGAGTATCTCTTTTTGATGTCAGAAGATGCAGATGAGATTTTGGAGGGAGCTTGACCTTGGGTTGAGCCATCGATCTCTCTGAACTACAAATCCTTTTAGCCAAGTGGATTTGGCTACCAACCAACACAGAATAAATTGTTTTATCCCCACCTTCCTTTTTGCCAGAGGGACCCTTAGTCAGGGGAAGTAAGTCCAAGACTGGGAAAAATGTAGTCTTTGAAAATATAAGCTCGCTTTGCATCTACCTTTTAGGAGAGCAAAGAGGTCTTCTGTCATGAGTTTCAGTTAGCAGCAATGACAGTGGCAACTGGTGGGACAAGCAACCAGCCAGGGATGAACCGGGATGGAGGAAATTAGTTTTCTGTGTGCATGTTCAGATATGTGGCACCGCACATATCCTCCCTCACATGTCACTGGCCACTGGAGCAGCCCTTTTGCTGTCCAGTAATTCCTGAGTGCGTGGTGGGAGCCAGGAGGACTAAAAGTGGATTGAGGGTGGTGGTAACGAAGCAGCCTGGGGACACTTGTCTTTTTTTAAGACAGGCTCTCACTATGTTCCAGTCTGGCCCCAGACTCACTGCATAGTCCAGGACAGCCTCGAACTGGCAATCTTCCTGGCTCAGCCTGCCAGAGTGCTGGTATTACAGGCACACACTCCCATGCCTCACTCCAGGGATACTTGTTTTAATGCCAGTAAGACTCGATGTGACATCAGGCCCTTTAATCAGGACCTGTGGAATTGAAAATCCTAGAGTTTCACATGCCTCTTCTTGCCCTGTGGTTTTGTAGAGCTGAGGAGCCTATGGGAGGCACACCTGTTGAGTTGCTCCAGCTCTCATCCTGGGCTCTACATGAACCTGTGAGGTAGATCTACAGTTCTAAAGGAGATAGAGGTGGTGGTGAGAATTTTATATCTATCTATATGCACTGTTTAATGTCAATTAAATGTAAAAGCATTGTCCTATTTTGTGGGGGGAGCAGGAGAAAATTATCACAGGAAATGAACAGGAAGACATCAGGGCTTTTATTTTGCTCTCCCAGGGGTCCGCAGCTCACTCTACCCCTTGGATGCCAAGGAGCTTGATGCCCTTCCTTGTGGAAGGACATTATCAGTTGTCTGCTGTGCCACCGCCTCTCTGTATCTGCCAAGACCGAGCTTAGTCCAGAACAGCATCCTCTGAGGACTCTTCATTCTTTGACAGGGCATCTGGGGACTGATGCCCCTCCAAGGTGGGCATGGAGTCTGCCCATTTTGTTCTCTGACTCAACAGTCTCCAGTATGGATTGCACTCCTCTTTCACCTTTTATTTACTTCAACCTACAGTTCCCATTACAAAATGATTTTTGTAGCCTTTGAACACCTTCTATGTGCCAGAGGCCTGATGCTCATAGTAACCCAATGCCATTGCATTGTGATTTGAACTCAGGCAGGCCTAATTTTTAAAAAATAAATTTATTTATTTATTTACTTATTTATAGTTCTAGTGACTCAACTCAGGGCTTTGGCACTGAGCTACATCCCCAGCCCTTTAAAAAATTAAAAAAAATTTTTTTGAGACAGGATCTCATCAAGTCACTAAGTTGCCCACACTGGGCTGAAACTCAGGGTCCTTTTGCCTCAGCCTCCCAGAGTGCTGAGATTACAGGTATGTGCCACCACATCCAGCTCAGGTGGGCCTCATTCAATATTAATCTGACTCAGGGTCCTCTGTGCTGCCCTTTCTCCAACTCCATCAACCCTTTGCCCAAGGAATCAGGATGTTAAGGAGGAAGGAAAGGTTCCCTAAACTGGGCACAGTGGTACGTATCTGTAATCCAGGAACTTGGGAAGCTGAGACAGGAAGATCACACATTTCAGGCTAGTCTGGGCCACATAATGAGACCTGTCTCAAAATTAAAAATAAAAAGGGCTGGGGAAATAGCTCAGTGGTAGCACCCCCGGGCTCCTTCCCAGTACTGCACATACAAAGTGCCCTGAGCTGCTTCTGGGAGCACTTTTGTCTGCCCTTGGCCTCACGGGTGGGAGACTTTAAGCCACCCATCCTGGGGTGCATGGGCTCCCAAACACTTTGCCATCTGTAGCTTCCTTCTGTGCCTCATCACTGCCCCAGAGTGGACAATGCGTTTGTTGTCTTTGTCCCCAAAATAAGGGAAGAGAAGGTAAGGGGCCTTATCCATGGTCACGTGGCTGGAGAATCGCTGGCCCACTCCTGAGTGTGACTCATTGCACACTCCTCGGGGCTGTTTCTACCACCCAACCCTGCCTAGAGCCCTCAGTAAAAGTCTGTGGTCTCAGCTGGTGATAAAATTCCCTTGAGAGAAGGAAAGGTGCTCGGGTGACTAGAGGAGAGTCCTCAGCTGCAGACTTGGATACTTGGCTTGGACTGTGGAGCACTTGGTGGGTGCCGGAGTTGTTACAGACCAATTCCTCTCAGAAGGGGAATGCCCTTACTTGATGATGTATCTGTTCTCTGTTATTATAGTTTTGCCACATAACAGACCACTCTAAAACTCAGTGGCTTAAACAACCATTCTTTGTTAGCTCACTATTTGGGGCTGGCAGTTTAGGTTGGACTCTGCTGGTTGTTTCTTGAGTTCTGAGCTGGGCTTCCTCATGCATCTGCTGTCATTTCTGGGCTGGTTGGGGCAGCATAACTCGGATGGCTCATTTCTGCTGTGTCTTTTATTCTCCAGCAGGCTAGCCTGCGCTTGGATACATGGTGCTGGGCAGGGTGCCAGGAGATGTTCAGAAGTAGGCCTGGTCTCTTGAAGCCTAAGCCTGGAAGTCAAACCATGCCTCTTCTGGCCAGTGTGAGTTGCAGGGCCTGCCACTCTCGAGAGGGGGGAAACAGACTTCACCTCTGCATGGAAGAAGCTGCGAAGTTCCATCGAACAGTGCAGGGATACAGGAAGGGTGGAGAGCGGAGGCCACTTTTCTGCTGTTACTGGTGGTGAAATCATCCTGGCCATGTCCAGATTTTTGTGATGTCAGCTGATAGTTTGAATAAATTCCTGCCTAGTACAGCAGAAAAAGGAGCACAGTTTTAAGGATTTGTGAGCTTATGGGTGTTGCCAAGAGTTAGAGCTGGGACACGTGGAGAGCCGGAGTGTTTGGTCTGCTACTGACCACATTCTAACATTCCTTTGAACACCTACTTTTACCACGTACCACTCTGGGTGCTTTCTAAACATTCTGTTGTCTAAATTCCATAAGACTCCTTGTTAGGTACATTTTAATCCTCTTGTTTTACGGCAGAGGAAGACAGATTCAGAGTGGCTAAGAAACTTAAATTTATCTGAGGTCACACAGCTGGCGATGCTAGAGGCAGAGTCTGACCTCCAACTTGCCGCATGTGCATCTTACGGTTCATCACCTTGAGTACCTGGCCTGCAAGGCTTAGAGCCCTGGTGGAGCCATTACAGTGCCTAGCAATCCCGCTGCCGATAAACACCTGGCACCTCAGTTCCTCAAATGTAAGAGCTGCTGTGGCCTTTCAGATTCCATGGCTCCAGTTGCCAGGTGCTGCTCCCTCTGCTCCTACTCTGGGAATGAAGGGTTTGGGGTGGCCCGAGGGACTCTGTGACACCAGCCCTCCCTCTGCTGAAGCCTTAGTGTTTTGTGCCCAGTAAGGGCTGTGTGTGATTCCTGCAATTTCCGTGTGGTGGACACACAAGTGATTGAATTCGACTCATGTAACTGAAACATGGATCCCTGGGGAATCTTTGGCTTTGGGATCAAATGTATGAAAGCAAACCTAATGGGTTTTAAATTTGTAATCCCCAGTTGCTGTCCTGGATCTGGCTGTAATTTCGCCTTGTGGAGAGGCTGCTGTGGCATTTGTGGGGAGAGATGGAGCCTCTGAGACACTCTGGGTTCCCGGCCTTCCCGAGGGAGACAGCTGTGGCTCAGCCCTTCCCTGCCTCCTGCTCTCTAGGGAATTGCCCTGTAGATTACTCTCAGAATGTGAGAGCAGAGTTCAGAGCAAGGACAAGTGCTGGGCTGGAGCCTCTGCAATCACCTTGAACACACAGGGGACTGCAGAAGCTCCTTTGCCGGAAAAATAGGGGACACTTAAACTGCCATG
Organism: Hystrix cristata; assembly: GCA_004026905.1. Lineage (NCBI taxonomy): Eukaryota > Metazoa > Chordata > Mammalia > Rodentia > Hystricidae > Hystrix > Hystrix cristata. The sequence goes on along the minus strand of PVJO010017631.1, from coordinate 4,717 downwards.
CTAGGAGAAGGTTTGGGGAGACTGGAAGAAACACAGACACCCCTGAGCTCAGCAGTGTACTAGTGGTATAACCCAGCATCTCAGATGGGACACACACGAGAAACTGCACGCTGGGATTGCCATGAATAGGAAATCACCCTCATGAGCATAAATTGATGCGGGTAGGTGAACAGATGGGTCCACATTTCCAAAAAAGTTCGTGTACAACTTACTAAGAGAGGCAGACTTCTGGGTAACACTGTGCTAGCAATGTCAATGCTTTGGAAAATCAAAAAGGTGGCTGAAATTCACCTCTTGGGTCACTTGAGCATGAGGAAGAGGAGAAAGATTTCCTTTCTGAACCAAACTCCAGTCTGTCCTGTGATGGGCTGGAGCTTCCAAATCAAAGTCCTCACCTCAGAGCTGCCCACAGAGTCTCCCTGGGGCTTTTTCAGGTGTGATCCTATGATGAGCAGTTGGCATCAGAGCGGGCACCGGGTACCTGCTGGCTCCCTCTTCTCCCTTCTGGCTGATGTGGGCTGGGTAGAATACAGAGCGGGTGATACGCTGTGCTGCTGGGGTACATGTGGCAGCTTGGCAGCTGTGGGCTGGGACAAGTCCTAGGTCTGCCTCTGGTCGCCTGCCTTCCCATCTGTAAGATGGGATTAATATTAGTATCTCCCACAGGGTTGTTGTGAAGACTCAATTTGATGTTTCCTGTAGTGGGTTTAGCCCAGCACCTGCAGATACAGATGCTGTGTCCACTCCAGGCCAGTTCCCCCGATTAGAAGCCCAGAGTCCTAGGCCAGTGAGAGGGGTCTCCACCTGTCTTTGGAGTTGGTGGCAGCTTAAACTGGTGATGAGCTAGGGGTACAGCCTCACTTCTCAAGGGCCATCTACTGTCTCCAAATGAACCCGGTTATTTGTAATCAGTATAGGTGGTTATATAGCACTTCTTAGAGTACGTACTGCCTGGAGAGCTTATTAGAGTGCACATTCTGATTGAGCTTTCCTAAATGGCCTGGGATTCTGCACGTCTACCAAGTACCTGGTGCGGACCACACTTGAAACAGCAAGCAGAGGCAAACCAGCGTCATGGGGAGCCTGTGCTGGGGACGCTCAGGCTCTTTGATGCAGAGGAAAGGCACATTGTCTTCTGAAGAGTACCAGAGAAGATTTTGGGGGTGGGTGTTTGAAGGGGTTGGGATGTATTAATAACTCAGAGGACAATGAGAGAAAGAGCATATGGCATCTTTTCAGTGGCTCGTTCTGAGCTCTGGGCCATTGTAATCTCTCAGGATCAGCCTGGTGAATGGCCAGCTGAACGGACTTCAGAAAAGCCACACTCGAGGGCTGGCCTGCAGCAGCAGCGTTCTGGACAGTGGCCCAGGTAAAGAGCCAGCCCGGGCTGTGGAGGAAGTCACTGTGTTCTGTAAACACAGAGATACAAGCACGTTGTCCAGTGTGCCACCCTGTGAGTGCCGCGCACGTGTGCACACACATGCCTTCCCTCTTTATCTCAGGTTTTCTTTTCCATTGTGTAGGATTTGGGGAAAATCTTCTCATCTGGCCACCCGATTAGAAGTCTGAAGCAGAGGGATGTTATGAGGGTTTTTACCAGTCATTTTTGTTAGAACCATCGTGTGCCTTGGGCTTGGAAGGAAATTATAATTCAGCAGGTCCCTTCTCCTCTTTAGATTTTGGTGTACATTTTGCCTCCATGGTCTTGGCTCAAGGTTAGGGGAAGCAGCACCGCCCGCCCCCCCAGCTGTCCAGGACCCTTTCCTGCTTGGGTATCTGTCTGACTCGGAGCAGTGGCACTATCTGAAATTTCCAGGGTTGCAATGCCAATGTTAGGGACACGATAGAGGGACAGCATATTGATTTCTGTAGCCATTTTCCAATCCTTGTGAGTGATAAATTTTCATTTTTTTTTTCTGAGACCTTTTTTTTTTTCAGTTCTGTGGGTTTGAACCCAGGGGTTTACGTATGCCAAACAAGCTCTGTACTGCTGAGCTACATTCCCTCTATTGCATGTGAATTTTGTGAAATGAATTACAAATAGCAGTTATTTGCTGTGCTGGTGTGAATTTGGAGTTGGTGGGCATTTTGAGACCCCGCCCTATGACTCTGGGGTTCTCCTGTGGATGAGGTATTTCGTGCTCCCCAGTGCTGAGGACTTGACATGTGGAAAGGCTGAGGACATTTCAGTAGTTTAGATATGTCAGACTGCTAATTCTTCTCACTTGTGAAAACAACTGGCATCGTAGAGAGCAATCCTTAACTTGCCCCAGCGGCCCTACCGCTCAGGCTCAGAAGCAAGGGGGAAATTGATCTCCTAATGTGGCTTTCTTCTCACTGTAGTTTTTGTTCTGTGTGTCACTATGCATTTGAGTTAAAGCAGCCAGGGGCCAGCCAGACTGCCCTTGTGTGGGTGAGTGAAGCAGTGTGGTCTGCTTGGGAAAGTGTTTGCTTAGCTTTCCAAAGGGCTGTGGGTTCCAGCCCTGCTTCTGCTTGGAAATTCTGCAGCTGTGGCCCGCCACGGTGAGGTTGGAGGACTATGAGCTTCTCAGGGCAGTACCAAGGGGCTGTAGACCCACTGGGTTAGGTTCCCTTGCTCTTGGGGGCCTGGCTTCCCTTCACATCCCAGTGGGACATCTGGACAGAAGCAAATGCAGTTCCTCCAAGACTGACTTATAAAGAGACACTCCTTGTGGGATGGGGGGCATCTCCCTGTCTCTGCGTCCTCGGGGATCCTTTGAGTTTTGAATGTGGAGGGGTTGAGCACAGGGACAGTGAGAATTAAGATGCCTGTACCCACCCACGAAGCCTTACACCAGGTCTCTGAGCTGGGTTAGAGACAGAGTCCTTGGTGATGTCTTCCAGCCTTTGTTGAAGTCCCCCTGGAGGGTCTCGGGCATCTGCTGTGTGGTATGGAAGGCTTGTTTGCCTACTCTTCCACCAGAGTGGGCAGAGTGTTGGTGTGGAAGTGTCATTCTGAAGCCAGGGTGGGGGTGACATGGTGAATCACTGAGACCCCAAGATAAAAGCAGCTCTCAGGATACAGGGAGGGGGCTGGGGCCAGCCTTCTGGATCCCCAAGGCAGCTGTGTGAGATCATCCTAACCTCTGCTAGGTACCTTCTCTGCAGAACCTAGCGGACAATCCGTGCTATTCCAAGGCATGTGGAAGATGATATATTTCATAATGTGCCTAATATCCTTGTATGGTGAATTTCTGCTGGAGATACGGAGCAGTTCATGTTCTCATGGAGCGGTAGCTTGGAATTTTCTCCTCTTTGAACACAGTGTGGATTTCCTTTACAGTTTCGTTGTACGAGACCGTTTCCAAATGGCATAGGTAGCTCAGGACAAACTGTGCCTGATTAGTGTTGTTTTGGATTCTCAGCTATAGATCTTTAGCAGACTACTTTCCGGAAACAGTGTATAAAACTGTAGGGAGAAATTAGTTTTATAACATCTGGAGGGAAACTTACTGCCATTCCCCATCCTGCCTGCTATACGTGCCCAGGCCCAGACCCGACTAGCCTGCCCGCTGGCAGGCCTTGGCCTCTCCTTGTGGCCAGCGAAGGCAGCTCCGAGGGTCAGGATGTAGAGCTTCATTCTTGGGCTCCTCAGAATGCAGACTGCAGTAGTCTGCTTTGGGTAGAGGATGCGGGTTATGATTCCTCACTGTTGCTGTCCCCTAGGTTTGCATGTTGTATTTATGGTGGAGTTAAGAGGAGGAGGGAGACAAGAGAAATGACATCTTTAAATTTTCCATTTTTATTGAAAGTGCCCATATCACATACAATTAAATGAATTATGAATTTGCGTAAACACCGGTCAGGTTGAAAAACAAAAAAGCATTGGCATCACCTATTGAGGGTCCCCCTTAAATCACAATTTCTCCCCTTCTCCGAGGTGACCATTATCCTGACTTCTAACTTCATAGTTAAACTTTGCCTGCTTTTGAATTTCAGACCATAAATAAGCTATTGTGTCTGACACCTTCTGCTCAATATTGTGTTTTTGAAATGCATCTGTGTGGTTGCAGAGGAATGCTGTTCACTGATTTTTTTTTTCATTGCTGTATAAAATTCTGTTGCATATCCTATCACTGGGTGAGGCAGAGGATTGCTAGTTCAAGAGCAGCCTGGACAACTTAATGTGACTGTGTCGAAGTTAAAAAAAAAAAAAAAAGAGCCTGACTGTGTAGCCAGTGCAAAGACCCTGGATTTAACCTCCAGTATGCAAAAAAAAAAAAAAAAAAATTCTTTAGTATTACATTCCTACACCACGATGTACTTATCTGCTGCAGCAATGATGGACGTTTGGGTTTGTTTTTGTTTTGTTTTTGGTGATTATGTATTCAGCTGTGAACATTTTGTGCATGTCTCTTGGTAAGCATATGTATACATTTGCATGGGGTACAAAGTAGAATTACTGGGTTATGAAGTAGACACACATTCAGCTTTATTAGAAACTGATGACAAGTTTTCCAAGTGATTTTAAGAGTTTACTCTCCCACTGGCAGTATGGAAAGGCGCTAGTTGCTCTACATCCTTGCCAGCATGTGACGTTTTCAGTCTTTCTGGTTTTAGCCTTCCAGTCAATGTGAGGTGAAGTTGAACTTAATCTGGTAGTTAATGAGTTAAGACTGGTCATATGTTTGTTAGCCATATGGCTGTCTTCTTTTGTGAGATATCTATTCAAGTCTTCAGCTCATTATTCTGTTGG
>PVJO010017630.1:0-38694 GCA_004026905.1 Hystrix cristata | reverse complement strand
AAGAAAACAAGAGAACAAACCTCAAACAATGGTTAAATTATTGCTAGATTTATGTCATCTCCTCCAGTCTAATAGATGTTTTTAAATAGCTCTTTACAAAATCCCCAAAGTCTAGATCTATAAAAATAATATTAGATTTTAAAAGTGAGGCCTACTGAAGTGGTCACTACCTAAAAAAACCCATGTTGAAACATACTTCTTTTTTTTTTTTTTTTTTTTTTTTTTTTTTTTTTTTTTTTTTTTTTTGTGGTGCCGGGGATTGAACTCAGGCCCTTGTGCTTGCAAGGCAAGCACTCTAATCACTGAGCTAAATCCCCAGCCCCGAAACATACTTCCTTTTATTGTTGAGAATGTTATTATTCAAGGACCTTTGTTTAGGAAAACTTTTAAGAGGTTACCAAGGACATTATATAGTAAGTTTTATAGTCAAACAGATTTGGATTTAGGCTTGATGAAGGAAAATAATATTTTGCTTTCTTTTCAAAACAGCTCTCAGCTCCCCAATACTTGTAACTGATACTGTATTGTTTTAAGATATGTATCTTTGGATGAAGTTAAACAAGAAACATTTGCAGTCCATGCGACTAGGACATTAGTGAACCTGTGCCTGTCTTTGGCCATTATGTACTAAGATCCACTCCTCATTCATCTTTTGCTCTATCATTGTTCAGGAGGGCTGACTGTATTATAAATTAAAGGGGACTTGCTGCTTGAGCTTTCATTCCAGGACCCCATCTTCTGTGTCTGGCCAGTGGTAGGCACTGGCTATATTGGAGGGTACACATTTAATCTTTTATGATATTAATGGAAAGGATCTCTTTTGAGGTAAAGAAAAGAATGAAATACATAAAAATAAAATAAATAGGGTTGGGGATTTTGCTCAGCAGTAGAGTGCTTGCCTAGCAAGCACGTGGCCCTGAATTCCACCCCCAGTACCAAAATAAATAAATAAACTTGAAAGTAATATTAGTTCATGTGATTACCTAATGTACATCTCTCTTCTGTGCTATTTACCCATGACCTAGCACAATATCTGGCATATGGTACATATTCAACAACTATTGTTGACTGACAGATTCAAGAATGAATAACTATTTACTTGAGGCCATTTAACTCATTAGGGTAGAGCTGAAACTCAAATCTCAATATCGGATAACCTTAATATAAATTTTACTAGGCATAACATAAGAAATTAGGAAAGTAAGGAATTAATTCTTCACATTCAGCAATACATTAACATATCTTTTACTATTCAACTTACATAGTGAATTTTCTGCTGTGTCCATAGTATGTAAGATTGTTCATTTGACTGACCCACAGGCCAAACTAGAAAACAGAATACATGCATCAATGGTGCTACTGACAATCTACCGAATTAAAAGAAAGATAATATTCAATATGGAGGAGAATTAGAAAGGCAGGAGGGGGAAAAGAAGGAAAAGAAAAAGAAAGGGGAAAAGGGAAAAAATGTAAATAAAGCTACTGTAAGTAGGGAAGGGAGGGGGAGTGAGGGGAGGGTAGGAAAAAGGGGAGAACCAAGATGTATCACATACAGATACAAATTAACTATGATGAATGTGACCGCTATGCATACAATGTACCAATACATGTTCTTGGTAAATTAAAACAAATAAAATCTACTTATTAAGCATGTTTTATGTGCAATACCTTCTGCTCGATCCTTCAGAAACTATAAAGAATCAAAAACATGGATTATTCCTTCTTTCAAAGAATTTGTAACATAGATGTGGAAAAATTCACCCATACCTAAAGGCTAACAATATAATTCAGTTTTTTTTGTCTATACAACCAAATGGAATACATCGAAAAAGAACGGGACGTCTAATGACTTTTGACCTCTATTGTCAATGGCATGTTATTATTTGTTTTCTATTTCTATAACAAAATATGTAAAGCTGGGTAATTTTTACAGAAAGAGGCTTATTTTGTTCATAGTTTTGGAAGTGTAAAGTACAAACAGCATGGCACTGGCTCAGGTGAAGGCCCCAGGGCTGCATCCTGCCAAGGTTACCATCACAGTAGGAGCATATGGAGGAGGGAGAGATCATGCAGAGAGACAGACAGTCAGATGGAGGAACAAGACTTGTTCATTCATAATAACTCGTCTTGCCGGAACACTCTGACTCCAGGTCCCATGAGCATCACCTTAACCCTTTCTGGGTGCAGCACCTCTGGTGTCTTAATTCCTTTCTCCTAGGCAGCACTTCGTAAAGGTTCAGTGCCACCTCTGTCTAGAACATGACTCAGGACAAAGCCTTTGATACATGGAACCCTGGGAGATACACTTTTTAAATTTTTTAAATTTTAGTTTATTAGTACACATGTGTACTACATAATGTTTATAGCCCTTGTGGGAAGTTGATGAATGTACATGATAACATCTCAATTCCTTTTTTTTCATTCCTTTTCCCTTCCCTCCCTCCACTCTTTAACCATCTCTTAATCCCCTTTCTTTTTCTGCACATGTTTGCAGTACATAATGTTTACAGATATACTTAAACTGTAGCTAAACAACAGCAGTTTGGCAAAAGACATAACCCAAAGAATGCTGCTCACAGGAACAGAAAAATTCAGGCTAAAGTATAAAAATAATCTTTAAAAATATATCATTGAAATGGTAGTACAGGGAGAAATGTGAAGAGCCTAATCCAAAGAGAAAGCAGAAACTCTCAAAGTGTGATTGAAACTTGCTTATAAAAGACAAATAATATATGAAAAATACACCAAAATATTCATCCCTGCATAGGAATATTCTTTGTATTTCTTTTTCCTCTTTATATTATTGTATATTTTCTGAGAATTCTCCAATAAACTCATTTTGCTTTTATTTCTTTTATGGTGGTACTGCATAATGAACCCTGGGCCTTTGTGCTGAACTACATCCCCAGCCCTTTTTTATTTTGAGACAACATATTGCTAACTTGCCCAGGCTGGGCCTAAATTTGCCACCCTCCTGCTTCAGCCTCCTAGAGTGTGCCTCCATGCCTGGAAATCATTTTTAATATGGTATTGATACTACTTCATTTTCTTTTTTTTTGAATTATAGAAAATGTCAAAGATATATAAAAGTATAAAAGATATTGTCTTGGGTTCTTATGGACCCATCATCCTGCTCAGCAAAGATTAGTTCATGGCAATGTACCTCCTACCCACTTTCCCTTATATTATTTTTATAACCAAAATATATATATGCTGAAGACTTCCTAAATTTCTGTTTAGGATGTAAGAAACTGGAAGAAGCATAAGTCCCATTCATACAACCATAAAGCAACAACAACAAAAATACAACAAATAAGCCAGACAAACTGCAAATTTACAACGTTTTTGACCCATCAGAAAATTGAGCTCACAGAAGAGGTAAGAAACAAACACTGTGTCTGGGAGAGAGACACAGCTGGCCACTGATAAGAAAAACAGTCAAAGTTTTTAAATTAACAAAGAATAAAAGTGGGCTATGTTATGGAATTCTTTGGAGAGGAAGCTATTAGGGGAACTTTCTACTCATAGTCATTCACAACAGAGCACCAGGTACTCTTGGAAAAGACTGGCGAGGGTCCTGAGAAAGTGTCCCTCACAGTACAGGCTTAGGACAACTGCAGCCACTGCAGGAAAGGCACAAAATGTCACCCAGATCCTTCTTCTCTATGGAAAAAAAAAGGCCTTAAAATATGTGTATGGAGGGGAAAGTGTAGCAATTATTGTTATCCTCAGGGAACTACTGAAAAATCCATTGCAGTTAGAAATATGTGAACAGAAAAAACAAAAACCAGCTTTAAAAAATCCCCTCTTGCCCTAAAGGAGGGGTGGAAATAAAGTCCTGGGCCCAGAACTACAGCTGGGAGAAAGACAGGAGCCCTGGTAAAGCCACAGTCCCAAGACACATGGGCACTGTGCCTGGCCACAACAGCAGCTTTATCAGAGCCCGGAGAAAGCGCCCCGCCACCAGCCTAACAAATGTAAGAGTCTTTCTCTCACCCAATGTAGTGCAAAGAAATAAACCCAAAGGTGCAGCAAAATTGTACAAACACACACAAGCAAACACAACCCTGGTAAACCAGACTCTACCCCAAAGACAAGGTATCACTTGAAGAATTTGAAGCCTGCAGTGAATGTGCTGAGGGAAACAGCTACAACAACACAGCAAACCCAATTCCCAGCAGACTGTCACAAGCACCCCAAGTTAAAGACCTGGCAAAGAATACTGTGCTCCTTTTCAGTCATAAAAATTATTTACTGCAGTACCTACTAACCTATACAAGGTATCTGATTTTAAACAAAAACTTACAAGACATATGAAGAAGCAAGGAAAAGAGACACACTGACTGAGCAACCAAAAGAACAGCGCACAATAAATACGATACAGATACTGAAACTATTGGAGAATTTCAAATAACTTTAATAAAATATAATAAATGAGTTAAAGTCTGTACTGGAAAAGCTAGGAAATATGCAACACTTGGCAGGAAATTTCAGCAAAGAAATGGAAATTATAAGAAAGAATTAAGTGGAAATCCCAGAAGTGAAAAATTATAGTATCAGAGATGAAGAATCCCTTTGAGTGGCTATCAGGAGAGTCAAAACAGTTGAGGAAAAAAATTAGTAAGTTTGAGCATAGGTTAGTAGAAATTTCCTGAGCTGAAGCACAGAGAAGAGTGAAGGAAACAGAACAGGGCTTTCAAGACTTGTGGGATCATATAAAAAAACCAAATATTATGTGCCACTAAGAATCCTTGAAGAAGTAGGAGGACAAGGAAGAGAAGGAGAAGAGGGAGGAGGAGGAGGAAGAGTAGGACGAGGAGGAGGAGGGAAAAGAAGGAGAAGAAAGGGAACAAAGTAGAAGAAATACTTGAAGAAATCATAGTGTTATAGGGTAGGTCCTTTAGAATAAGCTCGCCAATCAAAAGTCCTCCAGGTCCTTCTTGTCTCGAACAAAAAACTGGATGAGACAAGCAGTAACGGTGCCAAAAAGTGTTTATTTGAAAAATGTGGGGTAGTAAGTATGGGAAAAACCAGTAGAGTGATCTTGGGCTGAATTAAGAAAAGATAAAAAGTAAAAATGAAAGAATACGCTGCATCTCAGAAACTCAGTGTGAGAAAGGAAAAAAAAAAAAACAAAACTCACTGTGGGCTGCAGACTCGGGCGGACACTAGAGTGCTTTCCATGATGGCCGCCCTTCTTTCATGTCGCCCTACATAACAGGTTCCTGAGTTGTCCTGGCACCTTGTAATTGACAAGTCCTGCCCATTTCCCCGGCCAGCTCTGTCACACCCTATCTCCTATAACAATAGTATTTTCTAAAATAAATGACACATGTTATATTTCTGCTGTAATGAATTACCATAATTTCATGACTTAAAATAACACAAACTTATCTTCTTAAAGCTGTGGACATATTTGGGGGGACATTACTTGTCCTACTGTTGTACCTACCAAATGAGCAAAGGGTAGGCCGAAGAGCTCAGAGAGTATCAAGCAGGATCAAAAACAAAGCAACCTTGACTCATAGAAACAGCTGCAACCCAAAGACAACAAAACTAGTCAAAGCAGGGGTGGGGGGGGATTGACACCTTTCTTCTGGAGAAACACATTATGAGAATTTTAGCAGACTACTTGAGAGAAAGCACACAAACAAAAAAGCAATGGAATGACAGCTTTAAAATCTTGGTGGGGGTGGGAGCTGTCAACCCAGAGATCTACATCTACCATTTCTTTTTTTTTTTTTTTTAAAGCACTGGAGATTGAACCCAGTGCATTTGTACTGAGCCACATCTCCAGGCTCCCCTCCTCACCTTTTTTTTTTTGTTGTTGTTTTTGAGACAGTTTTGCTAATTTGGAAAGTTGTCTAAACTGTGCTCAAAGTTGCAATCCTCTTGCCTCAGTCTCCCATAGTGTATACTGGGCTGGAAAATTTAAAAAAAAAAGCAAAGACTTTCCCTTCTAAAAATTGAAGGTAAAAGCATAGACTTTCTTATACAAGAAATAATTGAAAGAATTTATCGCCAGCTGACTTTCATTCCAAAAAAAAAGTTAAAGAAAATTATCTAGAGAGAAGGAATCTGACACCAGACAGGAGCTTGAGTCTACATAAAGAGACAGAATGCTGAAACTAGAATAAATAGATTTATATTTTTTACTTGTACATGTTCTAAGAGAGAAGCATCTAAAGCAAAACAGTAGCATATATATAATAGTAAAAATGTATGACAGCAGTTCACAAAAAGGGAGGAACTGAGGGTATAAAATTGTAAGGTCCTTGTACTACATATGAAGTAGTGTAATATTATCTGAAAGCAGAATCCATTAATTAAAAATGTGGACCAACCCAGAAATAAAGTGGGCTGGTCTGCAGATATGCCATATATGACCAGCCTCTAAAATATCTTTCTCTTCTGCTCCATTCCGAGTACCCACTTAGTTCCTTTCCAAGGTTTGACTTATATTTCCTCTTGGTTTATAGCACATGATAGATCTGTTTGCCCAAATTTTGAATGATCATCAACTTGAAAATCACACAGCTCCCTGGATAATGTGAGATGTCAGGGAGCAATCCCAATTTAGTAAAATAAACGTGACATCCTCACAGGGAGAAGTACAGCCTTTGAGAAAGTCAACCCTGGACTTTCTGGGTCTCCCGTGGTGGGATTTTGAGACCTAACATTCAGTGGGCTGGAGGACAAGTGGGAGTTTTTAAAAAAGGAGGCTTCAGGGGCAGGTACAGATGCAGGAATGGTTTGGTTCTGAAATGGTTCCAGGTTTGGAGGCTTGAGTCCAACCCATGGGGCTGTAGGGAGGTGGTGGAGGGAAATTAGGTCATTGGAAGCATTGTCTTTAAGGGGATACTGGGACCCTAGCCCCTTCCTGACTCTCTCTTTGCTGCCCAGATGCCATGAGGTGAACAGGCCTCCTCTGCCACATGCTCCTGTGTGATGCACGGTGCTGCCACAGACCCAAAGTAATGCAGCCAAGCAGCCGTGGACTGAAACCTCTGAAACCATGAGCCACAACAAACTATTCCTCCTTACAAGTTGTTTATCTTGAGTATTTTGTCACAGTGATAGAAGGCTGACTAATACAGGGAGAGAGTGAAAAGGTTGGCTTTTAATGACTTCTGTCAAAGGTCTGGGCTTTTCTGTTACTTCCTGTGTGGCTACATACTTGGATGCCATTATGAAAACAATTATAAAAACAGGATATAATAAACAAGGAAAGTCAGGGAGGTGAGTATGTGTTGAAATAACAAAATTAGGGCAGGATGAATAAAAATGAGTGTGAGATAAAATCAAACTAGAAGAGATGACTAAGTAGAAAGTTTAAACTAGGCCTGCTGAGAACTTTCACTGTGTGTGTGTATACTAGTACTGTACCATTAACTGAGATATGAAGATGTAATTCTGGGAAACGACTTGAGTTAGTCAAAATGAATAATCAAGGAGCTAAAGAGTAATCTATTGAACTACACATAGATTAGCACAAAGCCAGAAGAGCTCTCAGAGTATTTTCCCTGGTATCTCCGTGCTTGTATGCAACACTATCTAGCTCTTCTGAGTTTATTTGGATCAGTTCTGTGCAGGAACCACTCTGATCTGAGACAATGCTGGGTAGCAATCTCAGAGAGTGGAAAGCTTGAACGTTTGACCTGGCTGGTTTTCATCCTTTTACATAAAATGGAGCCATCATTGATATCCTTAAGATTGTTGATACACGGCCCAATCATTTTGATGAAAATTTCTGAACAACGAAGAAGTATTTTACAAGATATGCCTTTGTTTTTTTTTAACCAAACTTAAATGCACACTCTTCACCTTTCTGGGCTGGGACCGAACCCCAGGTTTATTTTTTGTGACCCTTAAGTCTCTCTTGTTGCACCGAGATTATTCCTCATCATGTCCAAAGGCTCTGTAGAAGCAGTGGATATAGTATTGCATTCCCGGAAAGTCCGAACACTGCCTAGCTATGCCTCTGCCATCTGGAGACTCAGTTTCTTTTTCTGTTTTGCCACTAATTAAACAAGTCATTTTTATTGCTCAGGAAATGTCCTCCATGCCTGAGAATGTGAGAAGAGGTTGTATAACTCCTTTAAAATCTATAAATTTATTATCTCTCTTCTGAGAAACTGGCCTCTTCTGGAACCCATTAAAATGTTTTAGAAGTACCAGATTTGGATAATAACTGCTATTTTTTAGTAATACAAATATAATGCCCATTTCGCATATAAGATAACTGAGTTTTAGAGAGATTAAACAACTTGTCCAAGGTCACATAGCTAGTAAGTAGCAGAACCAGGACACCAACCTGTCAAGCTGACCCCATACCAGCTTTTTCTTAAACAGCATGTTAATGACTATTTATACATTCTGTGGAAATTTGGATTCCAGTCCTATTTTACCAATGGACGATTTTGCTGCTCACCTTAACTATTTCAGGTTATTCCTTTTTCTTGGTGAGAAGATATAAATTATGGTACATACAAACAAATGTATAGTGCATATTATAGAACTAAATATGATTCCTGAGAACGTTTCTTAACTTCCACACTGATGTCCCTACATGAGTTCCGGTAACTGTAGAATGACCCAATTATTGGCAGCAGTCTTGCAGAGAGGATTTGAGAAAAGTCCCTGTGCCTTGTCAGAAAACACATTGGTGGAACAGGAACTGGAAAAGCTTGCCATTAAAGTTTCAAATTAGTTGCAAAGCAAGAAAAAAAATTATTTTGGAATTCATAAAGTAACAGAGCAGTTGTGTTATGATATTAACATGCCCAAGTCTGAGCCTGCACTTAAAGCTGTGGAGTAAGCTAAACCGAGGACAACAAAGGTCAGATATTAGTTACCAGCTGGGGATCACAAAAAGAGATATTGTTGAAAAGGCACATGGCAATGTGAATTGAAGAGTTGGTTTGAATTCCAGAATGAACTATAGGGAGAAAAACTGATGGGCTGTTAAAATAATGAATTCAAACTCCAAAAAATCAGAATCTAAGGTGTCCTTCCATGTTGGGATAGAGTTGAGGAAAGATGTGAGGTAGTAATTAGCCAGGCTCAAACAGTGAGGAATTTTTGAAAGCCAAGAGAGACCATGGACTCGGGCGTGAGGCTTTAAATCAGAAAGTCAGTCAGAGCATGACTGAGGTAGACTTTTGCATTGAAAGACTGATGGATATAGTGGGAATCAAGCTAACAAGAAAGATGGAGCAGCCCATGAAACTCTTAACTGTGAATCTAGGAGATGAGACAAGACTAAGTTACTACTGAGATAAAAACACTAGTAATATTGTATAGCAGATAAGTTTAAGCAGGCAGTTACTATCTGCTATGCATCATGCAATACGAACTGTGCTGTGTATTTTGTGTGGATTATCTCATTTGAGCTTTGCTACAAATCTATGGGGATATATCAGCACTTCTTCAGTTTTCCAAAGGGGGAACTGAAGCTTTGAGAGGTTCCATCCCATGAAAATACCCTGGTGACTGACTATTCACTCTGAGTGCTGGAGCTGGCTGGCCCCACCAAGTAAGGCCCCAGGAGGGGTCTGTGGAGAACCATGTGTCCTGACTCAGGTTACTGGTGCCGGCTCCTCACACAAGATTGGAAAAGGGGCACAATTCTAGGGCTGGAATGAGTTTATGGATTAGGAGAACTGGCCGAATGGGAGCTCCGAGACTCTGTGACCCTGCCGTCCTGTGAGTATCAGGGCTTTTGCCCTACATCAGACCCACCTCACTGTTCCTTTTGTGAAACAAATCGATACCTCTTCATTCACACACACTGATTTGATTAAAACAAGTTGTACTTGAATTAGTTTTTGGGTCAGAGGTAGATGCAAAGCATCTTAAAGTTTCAGTCAATTATTAGTAACAGATGCTATTTAATATCCTTTAAAGTTCCTAAACGATGATAATAGCTTGTATTTATGTTGTATTTATTTTTAACAAAAATATTGCTGTGAGACAGGGGTGGACTTGATTACTTTGTTTTAGAAAGAATTGAGAGATGAGAGATGCAGTGACTTACATATACCTAGATCCTGAGCTGTAAACTGCAACGTTGGATTCATCAGGCTTCAAACACTGTATATTTATTCTTACCACATTCTCTCCAAAGTCATTATAAAGGTTTGAAAGTATGTTGTTTCTAAATGTTCATTATCTAAAGAGTATTTTTCTCTCTCTTTAAAAATTTCTTCCTATAGTAATTCACATTCAAACCAGTGACCTATTTTGATAACTGATTTTGTTGGAAGAGCATTTGCTTTCTCAAGTGCAATGTTCTGAAATGTACTCAGTTGTCTAAATGACTAGTTACGAATATGGAACACGGTCAAGTTACCTAAGTAATAAGATGGGGAAAATCAATATATGCACCTTCATTTTCCAGTGTTAAATGGCTATTTTATATAACCTTTGTTACAATCGTTGCCATTATATCACCAGCACCTCTTTATAACACCTTAAAAAGCTTGCCTGTTTCCAAGAATGGTATTATAAATATATTTCTTTATTCTACTCTCATTATAACAAGAGGAGGTCAATGGTCTAAAGGGTGGTTTCCTATTATGAGTGGGATAAAAACTAAAATCAATAAATCTCCAGATCATAAATGTTGCTATAGTCTGGCAAGGTTGAGTAGATTATGAACTGTGCCTAGCAATGTCTGGATATTGTAGCTAGTAAATTTCTACATACATATGTATGTAGTTATGTATATATTTGCTGCTAGAGTCTTCCTAGAATTTGCTTAGATATAGTAGTGGAATTTTGCTCATTATTGGGTCTGGGATTAGTGGGAAAATGTTGATAAAATACATTCAGTATAAAAAATGAAGATAACAATGTTTTAGGAAAATGTTTCTAAGATTATAAAGTCACATTTTCCTCTTTTGGCTTCATTACTTTAATCAGGAAACTCAAAAAGGAAATCATTTGTTTCCATTGTTCATTAAATTATGGATGTTGAGGTCAATTGAGACAGTTTTTACCTGTTACAAATGTTCACACTGAGTGGTGATAATTCTAGTAGTGCCATCAAATTAAGAGATGTCATCCAAAACATAGTAAGTTGACAACAAAGTGTAAATTATTGTGCAGTCCCACATAAGCTATTAACCAGCGTTGCCTAGTGAGTAAATGCAAGGATGATGAAGCCATTCCTGCCTCAGTCACGTAAGAGTTACATGATAAACTGGGCATAGTGTTACTTGCCTGTAACCTCAGCTCTCTGGGAGGCTGAGGCAGAAGTTCTCACCTTAAAGCCTAGCCTGGGGCAATTTAGCAAGACCTGTCTCAGAAAAAAGAAAGAAAGAAAGAGGAAAAAAAAAAAAAACAACAACAAAGAAAAAAAAAAGCAAGCAAGAAAGAAAAGTTGGGCCTGGTGGCACAGGACTATAATTCCAGCAATCTGGGGAAGCTGAGGCAGGAAGACTGGAAGTTCCAGCCCAGCTCAGGGGACTTAGTGCCTTAGTGAGATTCTGCCTCAGAAGGGAAAATAAATAAATAAATAAAAGCTGGACTGGGGATGTAGCTCTGTGTGAAGGCCTTGGGTGCATCCCCATTACTGGGGAAAAAAGAGGGCCGAGGCTGTGGTGAGTTGTAGAGTAACCCTGGATTTGATCTCCAGTACCTCAAAAACAACAAAAAATGATATTACTTTGGAATTTGAATCCAAAAACACTTACAAAAGAGCTAAATGTGACTCAATTCCTTTAAAGCGGAGCAGGTTGTTTCTTGGCCTTCTGACTAAAAATCAAGTATATAAAGCAATAGTTGATCACTTCTAACTAATTTTAGCCTCAGTAAAGACACATAAATAAACAGAGAATATGTGCTGGATGTCTTTCTAGGTTTTGAGCCTGGAGCAGTAAACAAAATAAATAAATACATATATATAACCTAACAGATGGTAAGTTCCAGGAAAAATATATTCAGCAGAATAGAGGACAACACATGATGAAGAGGTGTAAGTTCAGGACAGGTAAAAACATGGAAGCAGATTCACTACATAAAATACACCAACTTTGCTTGGGGCCCTTATTTTTGTATAACCCCAGTGATGCAGTGATGCCTCCTGTCACTGCCCTCCAAAAAAAATGCCAGTGGAAAATGGTAGAGCAAACACAAAAGAAGAGAAAAAAGAAATGAAGACCTAGCAAAGGTGAAAGAACGTACAGCTACATTAGAAAAGATTTAAATTCTCTTCCACTGAGCATTTTCTATCCAAACTATTGAAGAAATAGTAGACTCACAAAGATTTATAGAACAATTTGGAACTATAGTACAGGAACACATTGTTATTCAGAGTTACATGATAAACTCAGAAATCAGAATTCGGGTGAGAATTAGGAGCTCGACTCCCTGCACAAATGCTGTTGAAAGGCAGTGATGGAGCCTCAAATCCATTTCCTAGAGTTCATGCTAAGAGTCTTTTGCCTCTACCTTGGCGACAACTCTGTCAAAGCACAGGGAGTTTTCACCCCACAACAGACTAGGTACAGTAATTAAGGATGGGCTTTCAGAGGAGACCATTACAATCCAAACTGACAGCATAAAAGGGACTACTGACAATAAGAATTGACAAAGAGCAACAAGAAAAAGAAAAATAGGCACTCCAAAATCACAGCTGGCAGGTAGATGCAAACACCTCTACATCCTTTGAATACAAAACTGTCTTACTGTTGGGTACAGCAACTAGTATTCTAATGATCAACTGTAAATTTAAAAATAATTTTTTTAACCCAGAACATGTATTGGTACATAGTACATATAATGATCACATTTATCATGTTTGTTTTGTACCTGTACATGGTGTCTCTTGGTTCGTCCCACTCTTCTCCACCCCTACCATCTGTTCCCTCCATCCCTATTTACAGCAGGTTTATTCACATTTCTCCATGATATCCCTTTTCCCCTTTCTTTCCATTTTTTCCCTTCCTGCTTTTCCCCCTTCCCTCTTTCTAGTACTCCTCTCCTTTGTATATTAGCTTCCTTTTATATAATATCTATTACACCTCTTTGTCCTTATTTACAGTTATGGTTTCTCATATCAGAGAAACAATTCGATGTGTGCTCATGAGTGTCTGATTTATTTCGCTTAATAGTATATTCTCAAGGAACATCTATTTACATACAAATGACTCTAGTTTATCCTGCTTTATGGTGGTGTAGTACTCCATTGTGTAGAAAAACCACATCTTCTTTAGCCATTCATTGGTTGTTGGGCATTTAGGCTGCTTCCAAGACTTAGCTATTACAAATTGTGCTGCTATGAACATGGTTGTGCATATATCTCTGTGGTATGACGATTTTAATTCTTCTGGGAAGATCCCCAGTAGGGGAATAGCTGGATCAAATGGAACTTCTCGTTGTAGTTTTTTGAGGAATCTCTATATTGATTTCCACAGTGGCTGGACCAGTCTACATTCCCACCAAAAGCAGAGGAGGGTTCCTTTCTCCCCACAGCCCCGCCAGCATTTGTTGTTGGTTGATTTTTTCATAGACGTGATTCTTTCTGGAGTGAGATGGAATCTTAACATTGTTTTGATTTGCATCTCTCGAATGACTAGTGATGTTGAACACTTTTTCATATATTTATTTGCCATTTTTATTTCTTCATCTGAGAAATGTTTATTCATTTCATTTGACCATTTTTGGATTGGGAATTTAAAAATAATTTTGAACGTGACAAAAATACTTTGCTTAAATAGGCTGATGCATTAAACAATAAGGGAACAAATTCTTCTATCTAAGCATAGATCATACCACATGAACTCCAAATGTATGAGGCTTTTGTGTAATTATTACAAGGGGCATCAGAAATACATATGCACATCCACGCTCACGCATGCACACACACACATATATTTAATTTATATAAATGCAAATTATGCCTACCAGTGACAAAAAGTGGGGAAGGATGAAGAGATCTTTAAAAATACCCACAATAAAGCTTACTGTACTCTAAAGAATAGGAGGAACTTTTGTGTGGTGTGGGAAGTATAGGGTATCTTCTTTGGTTAGGAAACTGTTGAAGTCAATTATTGACAAATTTCTATTTCACAGTCTGTTTTCTCCTCTAACCTCACCCACTCCGATCTCCAGTAGACCATGCTGTCATAGCCAGCTACTGACTTGCTGTCTCAAAAACTTGCTGGGTTGCTTAGATGTTGCAATTCTTATTATACCAGTTTTGGAAGGCAAGGGAAGTGTGGGGGATAAAATGGGAGCATTATAACAGACGTAGGTGTCCTGTTCCCACAGATTTACAGATTTGTCAGCATTATCCAGTAAATGATTGGCCCAGAATTTAAAGGTAGCAACTAATTGCAAGGTGCCTTTCCTCAAAAAATGATTAATTTTGCAAAGATTGCCAAAGACATACATACCCATATCTCTTACAACCATAATACACACTCTATGACCATATGAAAGTGCCAAAAATCCAAAGATTCTAAGAATCTTCAAAATTTTATGACGTATTTTTACTTTTGTAGGGTTGTTATAACTCTATTTCCTTCTCTCACAAATACCTTAACAGCATTATCTTCTATGTCCTCATCCACATTACTAGTCACAGTTTTCCCAAGTGTGTGGAGGAAAACTCGGAACTGATTCTTGTTAAGTGTAGACTGTGATCCTTAAATCAGAGTGGCCAGCCAGAACCAAGGAGGCCAAGGCAAAGCTGGGGACTCTACAATAGGGCATGATCTGCTAGAATATGCCCAGCTCAGTAAGGACATGGCAGCAGGGAGTCACAATGGAGTCGAGTATCAGAAGGCAGGTAAATGGTACAGAAGTTGAACATGCAGGTTTTTGGGGTCTGAAGACAGATGAATAGTTTAAAGTAGAGGTAATTCAGATACTAGAGAAGCCAAGAAGTAGATTAAAATTAAAGGACAAACAGAAGTTAGAGGTCAAAGCAATATAGCAGGTCTTTGTCTTTCCACTAGTCAAATTCCTCATTTTAGTGGCGGACAGAATAGGTCTCTGTGGTTTGGTTCTCTCTCCCACATGCCCCCCCTTTTTTGGTGTGAAAAAGAAATCTGTGAGGCAATGCAGTTGGCAAGTGAGAGTGGGCAGACAACATCTCATGGGGCACTTTTCAGAAGATTATCCATTTTCATAAATTATTCTCAAATTGCTTTCTGCATTTTAAAGTGAAGAGTCTCTTGGGAATGTATTTGATCATCAGAATTTTTTCTGATGCTTTGTGCTAAGAATGAATAAAAGTTAATGGAAAATTGATTAAGGCTGACAGTTCACTATGAACTTCAATGTACTGCAAACTGAGCTGGCAAAATTCTCCAAACAGGAAAGAGAAACGGGACAATGGAACTAACCTATCATGTCACTTCTCAATGGCAGCTCTCTTGGGAGAGGCTTTGTCAAAACCTGTTTGTCTTGTGCTCTGTGCTCTTTGATGATTTTCTTTCCTAGCTTTGAGCTCCAGGAACATATTCAAGATATAATTTTACGACATAACATCTGCTATGGGGTTTCGAAACCACAAAGCAAGCACATTTAATGATTCAAAGTTCACAGTTTTATCAACATCAACAACTGTTCACAATCAGAGTCAACATGCTATCAGCACATGTTACTGATGTGACTGCGAATGGAGCTGATGATTACAGTATTCACGTGGTACCTTCCCCAATGATCTGTTTTCAGATACTAATTAATGAATCCTCTCTGGACCAGTGTGAAGAAATACTATAGTTGGTTGGTTTTACAGGCACGCATGTTAAATGACTGCTAAGTTTCTCCACTCACCACCCATGTTATCTTTCAACTCTCTCCATTGCCCCCACCTCATGTGCTTCCTGAGGTTAGAGCATTTAATATCATACCAAAAAACCCACATGCAATATGACATTTCAAATGCAGCCTTTCTGAAATGTATATTCACAGTCCAATGAGATGCTCTGTGCAAAGTTACGTCAAACAGCCCTGGGGATAATGCATTCTCCATCCTCCTTCAAGATTCATAATTGATATCACTATATTAAAGGCTGTGAGACTTTCTTATAGTATGGTTCTTTTTTCAGGTGATGTGTTTCACCTGAAGTTGAGAGTTCATGAAAAGGATAAGGAAAGTTTAAAAAATGGAGAAGTAGGAAGGGATAAAGAAAACTGGATAGATGTTGATTGTTTGAAATGTCAGGCAATTGCAAATGAAATCCACTTGTCATCTGAATTGCTTAAAGCAAGTAGTAGCTTTTTGGGAAATACAAAAGTCTTGCATAGGGAGAAGATTTGAAGTCTACTGCTGATTCTGAAAATTACAACAGAATGTCATTGAGTAAATTAGCTCATCTCTGAGATTCCTTTCCTTCATCTGTAAATAAGATCAGGTTTTACTCTGATTTCTGTAAGTTTTTTTTTTTTCAAATGGATACTAAAATGTCTGAAAAGTACTTGCCATGGTCTAGTATGACTTCAAGCATTATATGAAAGTAGATGATGCTGTCATAGATTGAAGCAAGCTGTGGGGTCTGAGAAATCAGCATGAAATGTTTGGTTGCCAAGGAACTCCAAAGGAGTTAGGAATTCCGCAGATCCCAAAAGGGCAAACTTAGTCTTAGGGCCCACTAAGGTGCATCCTAGAGTCAGCAACAGTCCCTTCCCTTTGAATATGCACATCTGTGAGTCTTCCCTTCTGGAGCTTCCAGGGTTGATCAATATCTCTGTTGATCCCCATTTTTTAACCTTTAAGTATGTAAGTCCCTGTAATAAAGTCTAAGCCAGGCTCTAGGGTAGAAGAAAGTCTATCTTCCTTACAGCCTTTTTTTCTCTTTACTATCCCTCGGATCTTCTATTATATTTTGGTTCTATAGTTAACTCTCAAAAGGCAACTCCATCTCCCTTTTTTATAGTCAAAATTTTTGTGGGGGATGGGCTTTATTGTAACCCTCTTTTATTATCCCCATAGAACTCCACTCTTCCTATTTTCTGGAGGAAAATGATTAAAGGACCTCTATAAACCACCATCAGAGTCTTCACTTGTCTCCTGCTTAAATGTGATGATATATGTAAAGGGCTTTGCATCAAGCCTGGCACTCCTATCCAAAAAATATCAAACTAAAGAAGAAATTAGAAACAAAATACAAATAAATAAGGAAGGCCCAGCAACAAGGGTTTGAAAGTCAAAGGAATGAATTATTTGCCCAGCTCTGTTAAACTACTACTAAAGACAACAGAGGAAAATAAGACATTTTTGAAAATCAGTTATTATTAAAGCTATGCTAAGCCAGCTGTGGTGGCACATACCTGTAATCCCAGCAATCTGGGAAGCTGAGGCGGGAAGATCGCAAATCTGAGACCAGGCCGGGCAATTTAGGGACTTAGATTTAGCAAGATCCTGTCTTAAAATAACCAGTAAAAAGGGCTGGGTATGTAGCTCACAGTGAAGGCCCTGAGTTCGAAAGCTACTACCAAAAATAAATAAATACATAAATACACACATACGTACATACACACCTATTCTAATGAATTATTCGAAGGAATAAATGAAAGAACTGAAAGACTGCAAAACATGTTGAAGTGATTTATAATTTATAAAAATGCTTTTTAAATATATCACTATGGTTTTTAAATTGGTTGTAGCTTGCCTAAAATTTGTTGCTACCAAAAATGTAAGTATGCAAGAACATCTAAACATAGATAGTACTCGAAAGTTGCAAGTAAGAAAATTCGATTCGTTTTACTCTAGCCCAGTGTTGAAGCTTGAAGATGATTATAACTTAATGCATTATTATTTAAAATATTAAATCAATGCTATGCTCAGAGTTAGTCTTTCTGGTAAACTCTTTTTTTTTTTTCTGGTAAGCTCTTAACAGTAGGGTGAGAACAAGTGAACTATGGTGTCTGTGGGCAGCCTTCTTATTAGACTGTGATGAATGTGGTTGTTAAACATTTAGGTAAAAAAGATTTGCAGCTTTCCATGCCATGGGAGCAGCTTCATCTCTGTCCTTACCCAGTCGAGTGATACAAAGCAAACTTGGCTGCTGAATAATTTCATGTAATTGTACCCTGGAGGGCTGAAATATACAGGAAGGAGGTCTTTTGTATACAAGTACCCATTTAAGAAACTACAATGGAAAATGAATACATCTGTTGGTGGATGCTTACCTGCAATTATCTTTAGTTGAAATTTCCAAATGTTAAACATAATGAAAATTCCCCAGACAGAAAAAGTCCCTGGTTAACTTCAGTAGCTACTCATTACTTTCTAAATGTTCTTACCAGGCAAACTGAGCAAAAAGAAACTTGTTTTATGAAAATATTACCTGCAAAGCACAGGAGCAGGTTGACGGGTCTGTTGTAGGCAGTAATTCCTCCAAAAGGCCTTGTGATTTTGTGGGGAGGGGGATGAGGGGGAGTTTTACTCTTTCACCTGCCTAAGTTCTTCACAGGCATGTGCTTGATTAGGTGAAACCTTCTATGTCAATCTCCTAAACTGAAATTAATTGGTGAGGGAGACAGTTTCAGGTGGACAATTAGGATTTTCTTTCTCAAGAGAGGTGTTAAATATTTTACACCACAAGGTACACACATATCATGCTTTACAGCCCCTCATTAGCCCACACAATAAGCCAGAGAACTCTAAACTGTTACCCTCCTGTGATAGTTGAGGGAAATTAAATAAGAAAGAGGTTGCCTTTGGCTTCACTCTGTGTTACAGGCAGAAGCAGAACTCACTAGTCATTTTACTCATAAACTCAGAACCAAGATTTAGACAACCAAGTACTGTACTCAAATGCTCAAGGCAGCCAGTTTTGCATCTTCTCTCTTCCAACTTCTTCCTTGAATGCTTCGTTGGGGTCTCTCACAGTCATTGTGTTAGGTAGAAAGGTAGATGCTGGCACCCTTGAAGATAGCTGGCTGGGAGACACTTTAAAGTAAAAATGATAGTGGTATTTACCCTGTCACTTTCTTAATCATTAGCTCTAGATAAAATCCACACAAGTTTGTGGTTTCAAACATTAGCCCAAGAGAACATGCTGCTAAGATCCAGGGCCATACAAAGTCCAGAGTGTTGAGGGCTGGAAAAATGTCAAGGTCCCCAAACGAAATGGAAAACATCCATGTAGGGCGTAAACAAGACCATTTCCTTGTAAAAGAACAGCGGCCATGGAAGAAGGTGAGGCTATTCCTTGAAAGACTCAGTTAGTCATATAAATGTAACCTAAGACCTCATTTAGTGCAACTGCCATTGTGGCACTTGCCGGTCTCCATACTCGAAGGTGACTTGTGTTCTTTCTCTCTCTCTCTTCTCTCCTCTTTCTCTGAAAATACATCACTTTGCAATAAACTCTACTTATACTCTGTGTGATGGCCTGTGTATCTTGTCTAAAATCTTTTGTCTAAGACACAAAGAAAGGAGGTGTGCTGCCTGCCCCTTGTGGTATTAGGATCTCGTGGTGCTAAGGCCCAGCTTCCCGGTGACGGCTGCACAGAGCTGGGCCCTCTGTGACGTTTCCAGGGGAAGCTTCGTCTCTTAGTGGCATTGTTTCCCAAGTTGGATGCCCAGGTTCTTGGTTTATTCTAGATTTTGTTGTTTTGTTGGTCTGACCTCGGGGAAATGTTGGGAATCTTCTCATGTTTTATCCTCTATGTCTGCTTTTTGGTACATTTCCTGGTCACCTACCACTACACTCCTTCTTCATTATTATAGTTGAAATCTTCTGCTTTCCTTGACTTCCCTTCTCAGAACTCTATAGTGGTTTTGGAGGAAGTATCTCAAAGAACACCCTCCCCAACCCTCTTATGCTTCTATTCTTCTTACCCTCTAATCATTACCTGATAATCAATACCTGACTTAGAATAGGTACTTCAAGTAAACCACCACAAAAAAATTGACAAACCCTAAATGAGGCATGACAGACAAATAAAGTGTGTGTTTCAATAAAAAAAATTTATTACAGATCAAGATACATTGCCATTAATCTCCCTCAAAATACTCCCTCTTGCTTCGCACACACTAATCCCATTGTTCTTGCAACTTCCTGAAGCAGTTCTGGTGGTCCTTTTTCATACTGCATGTTCTGGCTGCCTCAGTGTCCTCCATAGACTCAAAATGTTGACCTTTCACGGTCATTTTGACTTTGGGGTAACTGTCACAAAATCAGACATTGCCAGATCTAGTGGATAATGTGCTTAAGGACACATCATAATGTTTGAGAGCCTGTTTCCATTGGCTGGTACTTGGCATCAGCAATCATTATATTTTTTATCACACTTTATAAAGGCAAGAAAGATAACTCTCAGAACTGCTTCAGAAAACGGCATAAAGGGTGGGATGAATGTGTTCAAAGTGAGGGGAATATTTTGAAGGAAAGTGGTAACAATGTATCTTTTACTATATTATTTCTAAAATTTAAACATTTATTTTATTTTTCCATCACCCTTCCATCGTGGTGACAACTCAGTAGAATACCTTAAGTGATCATAGTAGAGATACTAGGGAAATCTGAAAAATAATTACAATTAAAATGGTAAGTAGAAGGACACAAATGCAGAATGTTATGTTTGCTATGACCCAGTTGATTCCTATGCCTATGGAGAGAGACTGAAAGGGAATATGGGAAACAAGAGTACAGATGATGTGGGTGGTATAATTATAATTACTGGAAATTTTATCACTACCTTTAATAACAGCTTTCTCAACCTTCAGAAAGTTTGTGATTGAGATTGTTTTCTTTCAGTTTGGAGTTTGGAATATCATTAGGTCTATGTCTGAACAAAACTGGTAATCAGAATATAAAATGAATTGCCATAAAGGAAAGGTTATTTAAACTTACGAATAGAATTTCTAATCAGTTTGCATTATTTTAACAACTTAGATCAAGATGTCATTAAATTCATTTATCAAATTTAAAAGTGGCCGAAACTAGAACAAGTCGTTTTTATCTATTGTCTTTTTTTCCTCGACGTAGAAAATTACACACTCTGTGAGTGAAAAAGAGCCCAGAAACAGAAAGATCAGCAGTGCTAAGACGTTCCAAGAGTTTCACCCTTTCATTTTGTTTGTTCTATTCTATTGGATTAGATGCCCTTGAAAGTAGCTGTTTCAATCACAGCTCTTAGCTCAGGGAGATGGCTCAGTGCTAGAGCTCTTGTTCAGCATGCATGAGACCCTGGGTTCCACCTCCAGCGCTACAAACAAACCATCACACCAACAAACAAAAAGCAAAAACCCTCACCGTTGTTCCGATTTGCAGTGGTCTGAAAAAAACCGTCCACAGGTAAAACTAGTGCCTTGCTTTCCTTCCAGAGGAAAAATGGAATCAAATGCTTCAGAACTAATTTGTCTGGTTCTTTGCCGTTGTCTCACACTTCCTTCACACCAGCCCTTCCCGGGCCTGCGGCTGGGGGCCGGTAGGCACTGCGGTGCCCCTTGGGTTGGTCTCTTTCCCGCGGAAGGTCGCAGGGGCTCTTGTGAGCCGGCCTTGCTTTCTTCACTTATTCTCGTGCCTTTCAGGCTGAAGGCCTTAGAGACAGCGGGTCTGAGGCTGGACATCAAGCTTTTGACCGTGTCTAGGCTGAGGATAGGTATAGAACCAAATTCCCTGGGTTTTACATTTCCAGCTCCGCATCCAGGCGTGTTGGAATGTTCATTCTGAGAATGTGAGCCCAGTGCCCCACCCCAGGTTCGACCTGCCTCGAGCTGAAAGTGGACCGGCTCCACATCGCACGCCGGTTATTAAAGATTCTGCTTCGTTTACAGTGGTCTGTTAACAGCTCTGATGTCTTTAACATGTGCAGCCTATTGACTTTTAAGTAACGTTTTACTGAAGTAACTGCCGCGCTTATTAGCTTGTGAGATTTGCGCTTCATTTTCCGTCCTGAATCTGAAGGAGGGGGCGGCTTTCCCTTAAATGGTGAGGATGGGACAGTGTGAGGTAAGAGACTTCAGTGGGAGTGAGAAAGCACCGGGTGCAGCAGGGGTAAGAGGAGACGCGGCAGGCCTCTTAGGGTGCCGGGTGAGCTAAAAGTTCACAGAAAAACAATCGCATCTTCATTAATGGGACTGAAATTTGGAGGAAAAAAAATTTGCACATGTGGCCAGTGTGTATGACTTATGTCCTGGTTGTAGTGTTTTAGGGTGTCAGGTGGATAATTTCAATGAGTGCAAAATTTCACACAAATGAACATGTAGAGAGCCTTCGGGTTCTCTGACTCCTGGACATAATATGCTGTTTTTATTTAGGCATTTTGTAAAAATAAATATTTGCTCATATCTATCTTCTATCTGTTGTTAGCTTTTGAAAATACAAAGAATAATGTCATTAATATATAAATCATTGAGGACCAAATAAATCCAAATGCAAGTTTCTTTGTCTATAAAAACATGGCAAGAAGGAGTAGATGGCACTCACGTGACCCTGAGATCTTAGGATGTATCAAATAATTACCTGCAGACTAGAAAAGGAAACTTTGATGCACTTAAAATTTGATTTTACATTAAACATATTAGAAATGTTTATAAAAGGCATTTAAATAATTTTTGTTTTTCCTTATTGCTGAGGAAACAGTTATATACAGATGTGAATTTATTTAATAAAAGATAATCTTTCCTTGTAACTGTGTATTCATGAGCTCAGTGTGCTGGGGGAAGAAATGAAATCTTCCAGAGGCTCTACCAAAGGTTATAGGATGAACAGCAAATTGCAGTTTCTAAGGACGGCCTAAACAGGCCTTTTCACAATGATCTAATGTCTTACGGTCTAAGGAAAACTTCATGTTTCTCATCTCATTTTGCAAGCAGTGGCTCAGAAATCAAATGAGGCCCTAAAGCACAAGGCATGTTTTCTCATAAATTTTCTGAACCAGAGATAAAGCATTCTTGAATATTTATGGCAAAAAACGAAAAGACAGATAAGAACCCACAGCAAACTGTGGGTCCGTGCTATTTCTTCTGCTTTTGAGACCTCCTCCTCTTTTTCACAAACCTCATCACCCGTATGTTCTGAACTAATGGAAGAGAAATGTCTGTCGCAGCCCTGGGCTTAAATTACTAGCTTTTCAGGTCTATAGAGATGTTGGGAAATGTACTAATATATTCACAACAGGAGGAAAGTGCCAACAGAAACAGATCCTGAATTGGTTCCCAAACAGGATGACAAAAAAATGTCGACTGGACCACACACTATTTGGCCACATTGCACGGGCCCATGACACACACGTGTTTTGTTTCACCCACCTATCGCTGGATCAGGAGTTCTTCACGTGGGGAATAGATTGCTCCTGCCATTTAATTAAATTTTGTACTTAGCTCAGCAATGCAGAATTAGTGTTGGTAAAAAGTACATGTTTCTTCCAAATAGTTCAGTCTCCAAGGGATGTTTCCTTTAAGAAAAAATTAGAGAGGAAGAAAAGTAGGGCAGTTCACAAATAAGAAAGTTCAGTTTATGATTTGAAATTGCACACTAGTGTATATATTATATGTGTGTTAATATCACGTACATCTCTCAAGCTTTAAATTTGGATTTTAGAGTATTTTTCTGATTTGTGTAAATATTGTTTAAGATAATAAGGTGCTAAAGCAAGACTCGGCCTGCCTATTTCTAAAGCCTGGAAAGTCAATTTGATTTTAATAAAATTAGTCTCTAGTCAGCTGATTTCTGGAAATAGAATCATTTAAAGAAATTGCTAAATCACCAAGGCTGACATCAACTTGGAAATTTTTAAATATTCAGATTATATTCCTTGAAAATTCTTGATCTTAACCAGAGCTATTGAGGCAATGTGCTCCCTAAAATTACTAAAAATGGTCCCAAATCTAGCTGTCTTGCCTAAATCTAAGCAAAACAGGCACAAAAATGAAATGCTAAGTACTTGAAAACATCTGTGGTGTTTTATTTAACTTCCAATTAATTGGAGATATGCCCTGTGTGAAAATAATTGATAAAAGACTCAAAAAATTGACAGTTATAAATTTCAAACATTTTAGACCCTCTATCTTTCTTCAGTCTCAGTTAATGCTTTAGTTCCAAACCCTTCAATAAAATCAAGGTAATAAACCATGAAAACATTTACTTCAGAAGCACAAGCAAATACAATACTATTATTGAAAGATGCTCTGGGCACACACACAAGCATTCTGCAGGAGGATGCTGCAAGGGGTGGTTGGAGGTGTTCAGGAGCTCTGCATCCTTCCCAGGAACTTTGTGATTCTCATAACACAGCAGGGTTTGATATCTTAAAATTACAGAAGAAGCTGAAGAACAAATTGTATGCAGATTATATGTGACTGTGTTATCAAAGGCACTTAGGACTTAGGTTTTTTCTGATTTTAAGTAAAACGTGGTTTCATAAATTAGTGCCTATTCAAAATGAAGGAGGCTGAAATACAACTCTAAAATTATTTCACAAACCATTTCACAGCTCATACTTCATCTACCACCAAGCCCAAACCCAAATGCAAATGGGGAATTGCACCAGTAACTTAAATGCTTTGTTAAAAAGTATCACTTTTTTTAGACTTCCAAATACAGTCTATTTCGTAAAATTACAGGAAGTAGTTTTGTACCTCCCTGGATAGCAATCGGGGAATAAAAAGCTCACCTCTTTTCAAGGACCTGGCAGATTTCTAGTTAGCAATGCTAGTGTTATGTAAGAAAGGAATAGGTTCTGCTCTGTCTCCAGTCTCATGTTCTCTCTTGTTTTTATTGGCTAAAAAATCCCCACAAAAATCAGACCAGTGTTTTTATGATATTGTGATAAGTGTTTATTTCAAAACTCAATTTTTAAGTTTTCTGTCATGTTGTGATGGTTTTCTTAAAATGTTTCTACATGGGATAAAAGTTTTAGAAAAACTGTACCCCAAAGATTTAAGAATACCTAATATTTGGGTATTTCCAAAAGCATGATTAGGGAGGAAATTCAAGTCTGATATTGCACCAGTAAAAATGATTACATAGGAGAAAATACTACTTTCCTGGACAAAGTGAGCAGTTTCTGTTTTGTCACATCAAATGTGTTTAAACATGGAAACATTTGTTCTCACATGACATACTTTATCTTCTTAGTATGGCAAAATTTAGTAAAATCGTATAGGCTGTGCACAAAAAAGAAGTTTATGCCAATAAAAGTATCATTTGAAACAAAATTTTTTATAGCAATGCTTACTGTTTAAACTTCCTTTCTTCTTCCTTCCTTCATTTATTTATGGGTGGGTGTTAGGGATCGAACTCAGGGCCTTGCACTTGCTAGGCAAGCGCTGTACCACTGAGCTAAATCCCCAACCCCTTAAACTTTAAATAGTCAAAATGTGGTAGATTATTTTTGATTTGAAGTCTGTGCAGATGCTTCAGAACTGACGTAAAGAAATAAACATAAACTCTGTATGTTCATAAACTTCAACTCATCCCTTTCTGTATCACATTATTTAATGGCATATTATATAATTTGATTAGGAAGTTGGACCTCCATTATTTAGATATTATATGTGCAATTAAAAGCCTTAATTTAAAGCAATAGCATATTAAGTAAACCTCATTTGAGATTACTAAATTTATTAATAAAATTGTGTATTACCACCTCTTGCTAACCAAAGTTTGAAAATTTTGGCCAAATTGTAATCATACACTTAGCTTTCCATAAAATATGGTATCTGTTTATGTGACTATTTAGTTACAATAGGTGTTTTAATTACAGAAAATCTATTCTTCTTGTTACATAATTTGAAGAACATTTTAAATCCCTTTGTATTTTTAGATCCATTTGTATGTGTATATATGTGTCTGTATGTCAAACCATGTTATTCTCTGTGTGTAAGGAGAAAACATTCCATTGTATCCATGTAAAAATTCTGTATATATGTTGGCTTTAAATTGATAACAGATGACAGTAACTTAGGGCATTGGAAGAAAAAACCTGATAAAAAGACATTTCATACACAAACTATCACAGTTATGACAATTCCTTTTCAGACAAGTTTATTTGCATTGTTAGTCATATTAAAGCAATTTCAAGAATCTTTTCAGAGATAGGAGCCTTATAAAGATAATGACCGCAGATTGCAATGTATTCTTTTGGTATTTCAGCACCCAGTCCTTAATTTTAAAAAGGCATTCTATTTGCCCTCTCTGCATAGCTCTTTTTCAAATCACATAGTCTGTATGGCTTTTAGCGGTAACTAAGGCAAACACACAACACACATCTGTCAAGTCTTACTGTTTTCAAAGCATTTTTACATACACGACTTTGAGAGGTAGGCCTCGAAGTTCCCATGCCTATTTTACAGTTGCAGACATTGAGATACAGAAAGTCTAGTAGTGGCTCTCACATCTCAGATCCCAGTTCTGACTGCATATTAGAATCAACTGGGGGCATCTTTTACAATCCCAATACCACTGGGGCTGCATTCTAGACCAGAAAAATCAGAATCCCTGAAGGTGGAACACAGAGTACCGTATATGTTCGTGCTCCCCCAGGTGATTGCAAGGTTCAGTCAAGGTTAAGAACTGCCATACAAGGACATAACTGGATACTGGTCCACCAGGTTCCAAGCTTTCTAGATTAAAGCGAAATCTTTGGGTTTTACCTATTCAGTGAATGGAGTTTTGTAGGTTATTGGAACATAGAGGAATTTATTATTTTGCCAGCTCACCCTTGAATTTCGTGGTACTTTACCCTGCACACCATTTCTGCTTGGGTTTCAACCATCTCTATTCGTAGGGATAGAACATAATACCAGGATTTGAAGTAGGACTTGATAGGAAACTTACAAGTCAAGTCAAGCCCCAATATCAGTGATGTTCATTGAAGAGGCCTGCTTAGCAGGGCTCAATATGAACATAAAATTTTGTCTCCAAGTCTAAACTAATCTAACGTCCTGGGAGGTGTTGGAGAACGTATATTGCTTGAAAAATTCTTTTCTAAAGTTTCTAATTATGTTTTGCTAATAAAAACAGCATACTGTTTTTTGCAAGAGCTTTCAGGGTGCTAACTAGAGTAAGTGATATTGGGGGGGGTGCTGTCCAAAATGTTGGCAAACTCTTCTGTCGACACTGTTTCCGACGCTGACCTTCTCAATAAATTGTACGTTTCCTTCACAGTAAACCTCCAAAAGAAATTTGGGAAGGAAACTCGGTATTGCCACCTGCCTCAGGAAGCCAGTATATATCACAATCAAACTCTACTAGCATCTAAAGTTAAACACAGTAAATGCCTGCTGACGTGCATGCTATATTCAAAGCACTTCTCAGTTCTATCTGGCTTGACTGTTCAGTCATCAAATGCAGGTCTTCAAAGAGTTCCCATTAGCCATCTCTTGGTCTTGATAGCTTCCCATTGTCCCTTTCGAAAACATGATCCCAGAAACCAGCTAAGATCTTCTCTTATAATAAAGGATGCATACTTGATAAAGCAGACTAGGTGCTTAATTCTAGGGTTATTTGCTTTCAGATCACAAGCTTAGATCGAAGCAATAAAGTTCCAAACCATAGCATTTAAGGCACTAACCTGATCGTGAGACATATTTTGAGATAACAGAATTATGAGTCTGAGTACTTGAAATTGTACGGCAGAGCTGTCTATCTACTGCTCCCTCACATGAACACAGGCCCAGGGCTGACACTGTCAGATGGTTCACAGAATGCCATGATTAGCTATCCACAGGTATCTCTTCGTGTACAGCCTAAGACTCTCATCGAAGAAACTGGAACTAAGGAAAATAAAGTTTGCTTGCAAAGGCGATGTGGATCCTGGGAAATGAGTCTTGGCCAGGAGAAAGAGGTGGGAGTATATGACCTCTCTGAAATTTCCACCCTGGGGGAAAGGGACTTCTCTTTGCAAGCAGCATGGAAAGCTCAGCAGATAAAAACATGTGAAATCATTCAGTTTTTACTTAGTAAAGCTATATTAAAAATCAACAACGTGAGAATTAATATCAGAGAAGTTAGGATAATGAAAAAGGAGCAGCAGGAGGCTTTTAAAGTAGAGTAAGGTTTTGTTTTTACTCAATAGCATATTTATTTTCTTATTGTTCTTTATGCATTAAATGTTTCATATAGTTCTCTTTATGTTTGCTTTTTTTTTTACAATTTATAAGAAATACATAATTAAACTGGACTACGAAGTATAAAAAACATTTTTCTTCCACTAATTTCATATTGTTTATTTTGATGGTACACTTGACTCATATGGGTATGAATTGTTAAACAATTCCACTAACTTGTATCATCTTTGATTTGAAAAGTTTCTAAAATCCATCTTTAAAACACAAGGGAAGTTCCCTGTAAGGGGCAAAGGCAGAGAAGAGCAAATGGTGATTCTGCTCATTTAAAAAAGAAAAAAAGCCCTTTCTTCTTCCATTTCTGAAAAGAAGAAATCTTGAGAAATAAATATCGCAGCAGTTTTACTGACATAAGAGCAGTCACTGGAAGAGAAGACTGGCTAGCAGAAAGGTGCCATTTAAGTTTCTTTCTGTCCAGTTTTCCAAACATCTTTCCTGGGAAATATTCCATTATTTGAACTTTTGTTCACAGACTTTATACTGCCCCTCAACCAATGCTGCTGTTTTCACCCCAATTATGCCTGCAAAAGCCATCTGTGAAGCTGGCTGGGAGATTTGTGCCAGAAAAGGGGTATGTGGGTCCAGAATTGCTGGGCTGGGCTCCTGACTCTGGCTGCTCACCCCTATTTCTTTCCTTGTGAATTGCCCAAGGAAACGCCTCTGTCAGTGCCTGTTATATTTGTACATGGAATTTTTTCCCCCATTGTGTGTGGGAGTCTTGAGGACACACTAATATTGAAAATGATAATAATAAAACTTTTTTAAGTTAGTGCAACAAGTAGCCTTAGTGTTTTAACACATTTCTATTCTGGCAATGTGGATACAGAAGTGACATGTAGAATTTATTAGTCCATGGTACAATAATATAATAATTTTGAAAGGAATCTAGGAAAGGTAATGGTCTTTTTATTTTATGTAAAAGAAATCACTGGAAGGAAAACAGCATAGATGTGGTGTGTGTGCGTGTGTGTGTGTGTGTGTGTGTGTATTCTTTAATGCACTCAGGTATTTAATTGCCATTTCACAGCAACTTGCTTTTGTTCTTAATTTCTAATTGTCTAAATTTAATGGCTCATACGTACAAAATCTGATTTAGTACCTCAGGAAGTTTAATTGGATTTATTCTTATTAGTTTTGGCAATGTTAGCTAACCTTATGATCCTCTACAAAGTAACGAGGAGAAACGTTATGACTCGGGATGGTAGGTATTGAAGCTGAGAATTCAACTAGAAATCGTGTGAGGTTGAATTTGGTAATAGCAGGTCACAAGGTTTTCTTTATTTATTCACATCTATTTCGTGCGGGGAGGGAGCAAGAGCCTTTCTTCAAGTCAGAGCATGAATTGCTTAAAGGGATTTCTAGGTTCAGCAACTGGCCAACCGCGGTGCAAAAAAATTTTATTTAACGTTGCTGACGTTTTAAACAGGCCTAAGCATCAGGGCTCCTTTCCTCGGACCAATTGGAGCGTGTTGGCAAAAAGTGCAGAGCCCGACTCCACGGTGCACTTTGCTCAATTTACCATGGGGTGGCGCTCTAAGGCCCAGCTTTGCCCGCCCTGGTCATTTTTGCTCTATTGTAGGCAGCAGAGAAGGAAATCTTTTCAATTCTTGTTCTTACGCTCTTTCTCACTGTACATGTAAATTATTTACATTAAAAACCCAATGACGTCAGCACTGATGAAAATAACAAAGTAATTAGAAATCAGCAGGACATTTTTACAGCTTGATATCTCAAGTTCATACAGGTGAGAGGAATGAAGGTTTTGGGTATAAGCAATTGTGGCAGTATCAATAATTTAAAAGTGTGAATTAATTTTTTTCCCAAAAATACTTCAGTAGATTAAAAAAAAAACCATTCATATGTAAACTCTCAGAGCTCCACTTTAACTTTTAAATAAATTATGCCCTATAATACAGTTTTTAAATCCAGTGACTCAAAGTTATTTAAAGTTATTATTGAAGGCAGAGTTAATGTATTTTTTTAATGATAAAAGAAGGAAGGTGACTACATTATAGATAAATGAAGATTTCAAGCCAGCATCTCTGTTTTAGTCTCGCACCTTGGACTATGCTCTGTAAAAAGCGTTAAAAAAAATTCAAAGTCATGGAATAAACTACAAATGAAACTCTGTTCCTCAAATAATTTCAATCATTTTTATTGTTCAACCGGGCAGATATATTGCTCTGTGCAGAGGGGGAAAAAAGAGCACTCCATTTTCAAAGGGGAAGAACCATAGAGGATAAAGTTCACAGCTACAGAAATACGTGATTTATTTTTAAATGTAGCCTTCTTAAAGATAGTGGTCTGGTCAACCACCAGGATCTTCCACTGCTGAAGGAAAAAATCCTGCATATGCAAAATTAGGATTTCTTTCTCATCTAACTCATTTTACTTAAATATCATATCATATGCACTTTCCCAAATTATTAAATGTGCTTAGAAAACCTGATTGTTGATGGCTGTATTGTAATTGCTTTAATAATTTGCTTATCAATCATTGTGCTGGCTCTTTTCTGTTTTTTTCTAAACACTGCAATGTTTTGACAATTATAAATAAAATTCTCGTGGAGATCTGTGGACATTAATTCTTGTCAAGCAACAGTTTAAATTATTTAAAGAAAATTTTCTTTAGGTATGAAATACTTCTGACTTTAACTTAATTTTTTTGTTGAAAAAAGACATTTCTTTATGCAGATGTAGACAAATATAAGCTTATATGATATAAGCTGAGTGGATATAGACAAGCACTGTTTTTTCTTGGTCTGGATTTTAAACTCTCTAATCAGAGTAAATTGAGATGACAAATTTCTTGAAATGTAATTATTTAAAAATATAAGATCCACCTCCAGAACTATTTGCTAATATCAGGTTTATGTACTCAACAGATCTGAGGTATTAAATCTAACTTAATACTTAAATGTTAATATTTTATTTTTTACAGAAATAATTGGGTTCTAAAAGGAAATCAAGAGCTATACCGAGGAAAATATTCCTGCCTCTGGCTAAAAAAGTATCCTTAATTTTGAGAGGATCATTCATTTCATCATGTGTGCCGAACACGAGCTCCCCGTGTGAAGTCTGTTAAATACGGAGGATATCTGTCTATAATCTCACAGTAATGGCCGAGACCCTGCAGATATAAGCCTGCAGGTTATGGTTGAACACGGAGCTGAATGTATGGTGTCTGTTTTGGAATTTTCTTTCTGTATTTGGGCATGAACATTTTCCTACATAATCAGTCATGGCCTCTCTTTCTCATACTTTCTATTTACACACAGCATTGTCACGTTTTCCTAGTGGAGAAAACCTTTTCCTTTCTAAGAAAAATTTTCCAGTGAGAAAGTAAAAGAATTTTCACAGTATAAGACTGAATTTTCACCCTTCAACTACTTCAACTAGAAAATACAATTTAAAACAGATATGACAACATTCTACAACCATTTTCACTGAACTAAATTTCATCTTTAACTCCCCCCCGGTTGCTTACATAATTTTTAAAAGAACTGATATAACAATTTGGAAAATTGAAATATTAGATTCGTACATCAAAAGAAGACATTCCTTCAGACAGGGTCCTTTTTTAAAGTGTATTGCATTAAAAAGAGCATGACTCCGTTAAAGGAGAACTTTACTTGAACAATGAAGGCAAGAAAAGTTACCTACATTAGGGTTTTCCTTTCATTATCATTACTAAGGGAAGCTAAGCAAAGAGAAATCCTCTAAGCTTCTAGACAGTGGTGACCACCGTGAGGAATTTTTTTTTTTATACCGAGGCCAGAGACGGGTGCACACGTTCTGTGGGTGTTTTACACACAGAATTTGAGTGGTGAAACGAGTGCACCATGCAAGTCAGATTCTCCTGCTGTCCATCTGTGGATGTCTGTCATTTGGGGACAATGACCAGCACTATATTTTCTTAACCCAAAATGGACAGAGAATGTTTGGATTGTATTGTGTGACATCCCTTCTCTACGAACAGGCCCAAGAGGGGAAGGGGGTAGCGTCTGGCTTTTTCAGGATGAGTCTAATGCGTTCAGCTGTTATCACACTTTGCTGATTGCGATCACTCGTTTTACGGTTTCTTTTCCAGCTGCTCCAACAATTCATTGCATTGTCTTCTAGGTTTATTTTTAATATCCTGTAATTCAAAGATCTAAGCAAGAAGAGTTGAAAGAGAAATAGATGCCCTGATTCTCTCCCTATTTTTTTTTTTCTCATGGGGAAGGAAGGATTTAAGATTTGGACACATTCCTCAAACTTTTTCCTGGAGAAATGTTTTTTTTCTGTAGGGAAGGAGCCATCTAGGAACACATTCACAGGTTTCTTCAGTCAATGGAGGGATTGGGAAATTACCCTATGTAAATGTACAAAATTCTCAAATACAAAAAAAATTCTTCAGAGCATTTATGATTAAAATGTTTCCTTTTGGAAAGTGGCAGGCAAACAGTAGAACTATGTTGGCATTTTGCAATTTCTAGATTCCCTAAAACAGTATTTGCTCTAAAGTCTATTGTTCTAAAACTTACTTTGTAAAGGATAAGAGTGTATAGCTCTGTGAAAAGCAGAACACTTTCATTCTTAGTAAAACTGAAAGGTAAGGGATTCCTCATATGCTGTCTCTGGACTATGGACTATCAGTTTTAATAGTTTTTCCCTGTCAGTTTAATCCTCTCAAGAGTCAAATCTGAGAGATGACTGGGCCAGAGTTGTAGGTTCTGTGTCTACATTTTCCACCTCGCAGGAGTGCCGCCTTTCAGCCATTTTTAAGTCACTCAAAGCCTGTAGGTGGCACGAATGGAAGGGCTGCCTGTAAATCAGAAGGA
Source organism: Hystrix cristata (assembly GCA_004026905.1). Taxonomy (NCBI): domain Eukaryota; kingdom Metazoa; phylum Chordata; class Mammalia; order Rodentia; family Hystricidae; genus Hystrix; species Hystrix cristata. Next base: position 5,835 of record PVJO010017630.1, on the reverse strand, counting down.
CCCGGTTTCTTGGTTTCAGTAAGGGGTAGTTTTACTGTCTGCTGTCACCACAGCTGTCAGCAAGATGCCTTAAACATCCTAATTGTCAACCAGGGATCAAACTGTTCCTTAACTAATTGTTTAGATCAGCTAATCTACATCCATCATCTGCAAAGGGCAAGCAGTCCTGAGCATCCTGTATTGTAGGTAAAACTCCTCTCCTGGGTTTAAACACAATTGTTTGGGTGACCAAGGGTCAAGAGATCCAAAGGCCTACCTGCATGTAGAATCAGACAGCAGATTGTACAGTGAGGACTAAGTGAGCCTACAAGCTTACAAACCTAGACCGCCAGCCTGTGTCTTACTCAGACAACTGTGAGTCATTAGAAGATTGCATTCATTGATCAAAATATGCCAAGAACCCAAATAGAGCTGGGAGCCAAGATTGCTGCTGAGTCTGCTCTTGCATAGACTTTGGAAGTACTCTTCATGGACCCAAATGTGCTGGTTATTCTGAGATATTTACTTCCTTGAGTTCATGTCAACAGCATCGATGGAGTGTAAAGCATACATGTGATACACACAGTTCATACTAGACTACAACCTCCGTCCCACAATCTCTGCTTAATCATCTTCCCAAAACAATTAGCTAATTCATTATTTTAGACTATGAAATTATTTTTCTGGCATGGATCTGCTTAGTCTTCCATTCAATAAAAACTTGTTTCAAACCCATATGTTTCAAGAACGAGAGTTTTAATGCCTTAGAAATGCAATCCATTTAGAAAGAACCATCTCCTTATGTTAATATAGTTCTTAATTCAAAGTGCTTTAGAAAGAATTAATGAATCAGTTTAAAGTAAAAGAAATAAAAGCAACCAGTGACACAAGAATGGAGGAGACAGACAAATCTATGACAAGTGATAAACAAACAAATACAGCCTTTCTAACGGTGAAATGCAACCATTTATTAAGATGCTTTAAGAAAAGAAGTCCGGGGATTTTTAAAAATAGTTTGGAAAACAGTCCATATCTCTTTCACACAGATCTAGAACAGATACTATTATTTTTACAGTAAAGAATCCTTTAGTTTAATTTTGTTTAGGCTGATCTTTCCCTCACTCGATGGAGTTTGAAAAACTCCATGTAACTATTAATACCTTTTAGAAATAGGGTGCTGTGGAGCAGACTCAGAAAACAGAAAAATAAGAACTGCTGAATAATAAGAATATCTGGCATTTATTATGGCGTACCTATTTATCAGACATTAAGCATTATACGTTTATTCGCTCTTTTAATCCTAACAATAGTCTTATGATATAGGTTCTTTGATTATTCCTACTTTGTGGGAAAAATGATTTATGGAGAAGTTAATTAGTTTTTATGGGCTCACATATTGTGCCAGTGCCAGTGAATCAGCGTAGTAGTGAAACTTTGGAAAATCTTTTGAAGAAATAGGGTTTGAAATGGGAATTAAAGGCAGGCAGGAGCAGGGAGGGCTGTTGTCCACGCAGACAGATGAACAGGAGTGAACCTTAGAGGCTGGGGGCTTCTACAGCACTGACGACCGAAGCAGAGGCCCAGCTCGGGGTGGAGACCTGAGCGCGCAGCGCGCAGGAGTGGCCGGGACCAGGGACGCCAGAGCAGCTTCAGCGAGTGATAATCAGCTCGGTCAAGTTTCCGGCACTTGGCTGCTTGATTTTGTCACTTTCACCTACTACACTAACTGAAAGAATTTAGCAAATTTGTAGATTGCTTTTTTTTCCCTCCCCTTTCCCCAAGCTCCTATCGTTTAAAAAATATTTTTCTTTACTGATTGCAAGAGCAGTATGTATTTACTGTAAAAAATATGGAAGACATAAAACACACATGCACAAAGGAAGGAAATTACAACCTTTCTTCTTCTACTTTTCTAAGGTAACTCCTTTCAATATCTGTCATATACAATCCCAGACCTTTACAATAAGAAAACAGATTCACAGTATACATAGAGCTTTGTCACCCCCCACCCTCCCAGTTTAGCTTGGCGTAGTGAATGCGTATCTCAAATTCAATTTGTTTATTAAACAGATCTGCTGTTCTTAGCAGATGGATTCTTTCCTCGTTTGAGATTATTATAATTTCATTCAAACTGACTCATTAATCCTAAATACACACAAGTACAGGTACTCCTGTACTTCCAATTATTTGATTGAGGGCTTTCATGGACAGGAACAAAGGCAGCCTCCCAACGCAGGCTGTTGCCTCTACTTACCACCAACAGGTGGCGACGGCTGCCACATGGATGCCGTCGCTTGCATTTAAGAAAGAATTGCAGCAGGTTTTTTGATGTTAATCTTTAAACCTGTGATCAACTTGATAAGTAAAATGGTATTTGTTGTTTATAATTATATGTCTCTGGATGCTAAGAACACTGGACTGTTCTTTGGGAGTTCATCTGTACTGCTTTCGGAACTTCTCGTTTATTTTGCCCATTCATTTTCTACTGAGGTGTTTGTCTTTTTCAAATTTCTACATTATCTTTCCATGTGACGGTACTAAAATCTATACACATGATGAATACTATTCCAGGCTTTCATTTGTCTTTTAATTCGTCTATTTTTTAAATGGACAAGGGGGATGTATAGAAGTTTTAAATACTATAGCCATTTCTATTTCATTCTGTTTGATGTTTGTTTTCATATGGAAAGGGCTTTACTTCAAGATCAGAAAAATGTTCCTATGTCTTTTCTTTGCTTTTTATTACCTAATGTTTGATCATTTGGTATTTATCTCACTGTAAGATGTTGGGGAGAAATTAAACATTATTTTTTCCCGAAGAGCTAATCATTTCTGTACTACTTTTTGAACAATACCATCCATCTGTAATGACTAGAAAGGCCAACCTGAGCCTATAGTGAAGTCTTGTGTCAACTGGCATCCATTTCAGACCTTTCCATTCTCTTCCACTGGAAAATATTTAATTATCAGAGCAATCCTTTTCCAGCAGGGCACCTTAATATATTGGAGTGCTGGTCCACCTCAACAACATTTTTCTCTTTTTATTTTCATTGTTTTAAAATATTTTATTGGTTTGGGTTTTTAAATAACTACACTAAAACATGCTTCTTATAAAAAATTAAACCGAATAGCCTGGTGTATACACAAAATCAATCAACCCCCTCCTTTTGCCCTAGTCCTTGTAAAAACTAGTCTTATACTTTGGTGAACAAATTTGAATACTGTGTCTATGTTTCATGACCAAATGACAACACCACCACCACTAATAATAATAAATTATGTAAGGAAATGTTTATCAAGTGCGAGGAACTTTTCTAAACAGTCTACCTGAATGAATTCATCTTTTATAACAAACAGCAAACTGAGTCAAGAATAGCTTAAGGAATTTACCCAATTTACATAGTAAGTGGTGAAGTCTGGATTCAAATCCACAGAGGCTGGTATAGAGCCCAAGCTCTGCCTGGTCCTTCGGCTTCTTCTTTTCCTCCTGCCCTCTCTTTTACTTCTATTAAGAACATAGGTTTGTACTGTACATATTTTTTTTTTGAAATCTGTTTTCCTTCTTATTCAATGTCTTCCAGATCAATACAAACACATCATTTTTGATGTATCAGCAGTCAGTTCACTGTATAATATTCTACAGGACGTTATAACCCAGTTTAACCATCCTGCTTTTGATAGACATGTAGTTATTCTTATCTCCTGCACTATACAACAGTGCTGCCACTAGCACTCTGTACACAATCTCTTTCGTACTGGTAATTTTGTTTTGGGAAAATAGTTTTTCAAAAGTGGCATTGCTGGATTTAAAAGTGCACATGAGTTTATCTTATTCCAAATTATTTTTCACAGTATTAATGAATACTGACACATAACAAGCTTTCCTATAAACTCTCCTTCCGTTCTTTCTTTCCTACTGAAGCCTCAAATGTGCTCAGTGCTCTTCTCAGAGCAGGGACACAGGATGTGAGAGTACTCACAGTGGACTCAGGTCCTGTTCTCAGGAGGTGGCAGCTTTGGCTCCCACCGGACACAATTTCCCCCAAATCGCCATGGAAGGACACAACTTTCCCCAAATCACCATGGAAGAACACAACAGAGAATGTGGCACAGGAAACAACTTCAAGTTGAGTTTAGGACATCTCTCTTCTTATCCTGCCCTAACCGTCAATGCAACTGCCTATACAACCGTCAATGCGACTCCCACCCACACAGACCACCCTCTCTCCCAAGAGTTTTGTGCCACATCTCCAGGACCTCTGTTCTCACAAATCCTCAGGAATGACTTTCCAAAGGCAGGATGATTTACCTTTGTTTCCTGCCTTTTCTTTCAGAGCTACCTAGGGAACCTCCTTTCAACAATAAGAACATCAGCAACAAATATGGACCATGGTTCTTGTCTTGGTCCATTTTCCATTACTATAATAAAATACCTGAAGCTGGACAACTTTATAAAGAACAGAGGTTTATTTCATTTGTGGTTTTGGAGCATCAAGGGCATGGCACTGGCACTAGCTGAACTGTGCCAAGGACCTCATGGTGGGGTGCATTGCAATGGTATGAGCAAGGGAGAAAGATCACATCACCATATAGAATGCCAAAGGCACTGGCTGAGCTCGCTCCTTCAGATCAACCCTCTCATGATAACTAGCTCAGGGCCCATGTGAACTACTTTAATTCCTTCTAAAAGTGCTCTCCCAATGATCTAAGGACTTCATGAGGCACCACATTTTGAAGGTCCCGCAGCCTTTTATCCTTGACACACCGGTGACCAAGCTTCCAGCACATAAACCTTTGGAGGATAAACCATATCCAAACCACAGCAATTTCCTTCCTCCTTTCCTTCTTCCCACCCCCTCCTTCCACCCTTCCCTCCTTCCTTTCCTCCCTCTAAGGGCTGCTGATTTTGGAGACTAAGCCTTGAAAAAATATTGAATAATTTAAAATAAATTTTCCACAGAGGATAGCTTTAATTTCTTGTCCAACACCAAGAAGTCAGCAGGATAAAATATTGATTAAAATCTTGATCCTTTCAGTATCTTCAGCACTTTTAAACATTTTTATTTGCATCATCTTTTTATCCTCAGAGAGGCAATTCTCAAACCACCCAGCTGGCTCAATGCTCAACTTCCCCTCTTGGGAAAGGCGCTTCACCAGTCAGCAGTCAACAACTTCAGGTGGTGCCGTTCACAAAGAGCACAATGTGTGATCATGTGTGTAGAACATTTTAGGTAATTTAAATCTAGACACTAACATGCATTAAATAAGCAATTATTATTATTACCTTTTTGGCCTTCCATTAGCCGGTGTTATTAACACCATCTCAAAGATGGACACATTATGTTCCAAGATAAATAAGTGCCTTGTTCAAAGTTAAACAGGAATTCAGAGCAGGCTGCTACTTCCCAATCTCCAGGCTCCTATTCCTATTATTTCTATCTTTAGTATTATGAGTATTTCATCTCTGAAGATATGTGTCTTGTGTTATTTTGCTGGTGTTTGTTTTTTGATTTCTTGGAAATGCTTTTAATAGCAGGCATGGAACAGGAATTATGATTTATACCAAAATAAAACCAATCACCATCATAGCAAAATACCTTGAAAGTTCTAGTCATTATCAGATTATACGTGCTTTGAAGGCAAGGACAAGTTTTATTAATCTGTGAATTCTACGGAGGTGAGATGTAATAAGAAAGGCCTACTTAGAATTCCCACCTAAAACAAGCTACTTTCCACAAAATAGTTTCCACGTGCACCACTCAGTATTTACTAGAGACTCTCCTACTTAAGAGTTCCCACCTAAAACAAGCTCCTTTCCAAAAAATTGTTTCCACCTGTATCCGTCACTATTTACTA
>PVJO010017629.1:0-38575 GCA_004026905.1 Hystrix cristata | reverse complement strand
TGGGATCCAACTTGCAATCCTTCTGCCTCAGCCTCCCAACGTGCTGAGATGACAGTTGTACACTACCACACTCAACTGTTAGTTTTTCTCAAGTTTAGTTACCCCTCCTTTTTTGAAGCGGTCTTTTTATATTAAGAATTTTATCATCTACTTCCCTGTTCTATTATAGCAGCTGTGTTTCTAACTTTCTAAAACACATGTGTGTCTGTAAGCACAGAAAGCGAATCTTAGTCTCCTCCCTCCAAGGCCTCACATTATCTCTTTTCTTGCTTGTTTTGGTCCCCAGCAACTTGGGAGCAGGACCATTCTGTAGCTGGCCTCTAAGAGGACAAAATGAACCATTAATTGAATGTGTACCATGTTCCAGGCACATGATCTCATTTTACACACACACACACACACACACACACACACACACACACACACATACACACACACGCCCCAGCAAGTGGATTATATGGGAACCACTCTTCTCCCTGTGTACAGACCAGGAGACTGAGGCTTTTTGTTTGTTTCTTTGTTTTCTGAGATATGGTCTTGCTATGTAGTCCAGGCTGGCCTTGAACTCACTGTGTAGCCCAAGCTGCCTCAAACTTGCAGTGATCCTCCTGCCTCAACCTCCTTCATGCTGGGCATACGAGGTGGGCAGAGTTGCCCTCTTGATGAAAGAAATCAGAATTATGGTCACCTCTGGGATGCAGACTGACTTAGAAGGCGCAGGGGGGAACTTAGGCATGATGAAAATGTCTGAAATCTTTGTCTAGGTGTTAGTTGTTACATGGGCACATAGATTTGTCAGAAGTCATCATGAAGAAAAGAAAAAAAAGCTGGGGATTTAGCTCTGTGGGTAGAGTGTTTGCCTTGCAAGCACAAGGCCAGTCTGGGCAATTTAGCAAGACTTTGTCTCAAAATAAAAGAATAAGAAAGAGCTGGAGATGTAGTTCAGAGCAAAGCAAGGCCGTGGGTTCAATCCTCAGTGCCACCACCAAAAAACAAAAAAAAAAAAAATTTGTTCATTTGACTGTGTATAGAATGTATTTAGATTGTATCTCAATAAAGAACTGCTAGCAATGTAAAATACACACTTTTACAATGTGAAAGGAGGATTGCCACAAGTTCAAGGCCAGCTTGGGCTATATAGTGAGTTCAAGACCAGCCTGAATTATAAAGTGAAATTGTCTCAAAATTTTTTAAAAAACTTTTTTTTGTTGTTTTTTTGAGACAGAGTCTCGCTAAGTCACTAAATTGCCCAGAGTGGCATAAAACTTTCGATCTTCCTGCCTCAGCCTCCTGGAGTGCTGGGATTACAGGCGTCTGCCACCAGACTCGGCCATGTCCTGGTGAGCTGAAGGAACAGAAAATATACCAGTTTCCCTGTTCTGGGAGGGAGTTTAGGAAGTGGCCTCCCCAGGCAGAGTCTCGGCTGGGGTTGGGGGTCGTCCCTAGTGAGAATACAAGAGAAATGTGTTTTTCTGCATCCCTGCTAAAAAGAACTCCAGGCAGTACAGCCAGCCCCACCGAGCAGCAGGAAGGACAGTCAGAGTCCGTGTTTTGCTTGCAGTCTCCAAGCTGCTCAGCAGTTGGGGGCCAAGAAGGGGGTGGAGGGGAAGCTAGGGAGCTGAGAGGCTGGCTGGGCTTCGTGCACTCCCTGGCCACAGCCTTCCCCTCCAGGGTGCCTGGGAGGGGTGAGTGTGGCCACAGCAGGAAGCTGGGTGGGTGGGGGGCCCTGGGGAGGGGTCTCTGTCCCACCAGGAGGAGGAGCAGCTGCAGGGGTGAGGGACACGCACAGCAGGGGTCCTCACCTCCCTGGAAAAGCACTTTGTCCAGAAGCCCAGCTGGGCTCTCGGGTGGGCAGAGCTGCCCTGCTGCAGCATGGCCCCTGCCCCTCAGAGGCTCCTGGCCCACACGGGCTGGGGACTGTCACTTCATGGCCCCTGTCTGTGTCTGGTTTCCGCTCTGCTCTAAGAGCTCAGGAGGTCCTCTAGGGTGGGTGTGGCGCAGCGGGTGAGGAATTTCCCTGGAAACGGGAAGTACAAGATGTGTCAGTGTAGGGTCCCAGCAGAGCCCTGAGAGGCGGGGTGAAGGGAAGGGAAGAGGCCCTTGTGGCGGGACTTCAGCTCTCTCCTCCACGGCTCCCAGGCTGTCTCCTCCCTCCAAGGCCTCATGTTATCTCTTTTCCTGCTTGTCTTGGTCCCCAGCAACTTGGGAGCAGGACCATTCTGTAGCTGGCCTCTAAGCGGACAAGACGAACCATTAATTGAATGTGTACCATGTTCCAGGCACATGATCTCATTTCATACACACACCGCACACGCACACACATACCTGCCCCAGCAAGAGGATTATATGGGAACCATTCCTCTCCCTGTTTACAAACCAGGAAATTGAGACTTTTTCTTTGTTTTCTGAGACAGAGTCTTGCTACATAGTCCAGGCTGGCCTTGAGCTCACTGTGTAGCCCAAGCTGGCCTCAAACTTGCAGCTATCCTCCTGCCTCAGCCTCCCCCGTGCTGGGAATACAGGTGTGTGCCACCATGGCCAGTCAAACTGAGGCTTATCATGGTACAAAGCAGTAGTCTAGGATCCCAGTGATAGTACATGACAAACATAGGGCTTGAGTCCTGATTGGGAACACAGAGAATGCCCAAGATGACTGTCTAGGGGAGGATGAGTCAAAATTTTAAATAATTCAGGACATATAGTTACTGTATTACTTGATACTTTGGTAGAAAAATGAGCAATGGCTTTAGAGTCAACATTTGTACTGCTAGTTGTGGTTTCTGGCCAAGAAATTTAATCATTTCAAGCCTCAGTTTCCATCTCTACAAAATGGGTCTGATAATCCTTGCATAGCATTGCCAGAGAGTGATGGATTTGCTCCCCTCCTTTCTTTTAACCTAGAAAACCCCAAGCCTCTTCATGCCTGGGGCCTTTACCCATGCTGTTCCCTCTGCCCAGACCCCTCAGCTTCCAGATGGTCACAGGGACCTGCTGGTGTCTTCTAGGGCTCAGCACAGGCTTGGTCTTCCCTGAGCAGCCTTTTCTGCCACTCTCGGTTACCTCGCTGTTTTATTTTCTCCTTTGCACCAAGCGTGATCTGAAATTATCTCACTCATTTGTTGCATTTCTTTGTGTGTTTACAGCCCGTCCCCTGCCCCACCGCCAAGGATGTAAGTTTCTTGAGCACTGGCCTGGCCCCAGCTCTCAGAGCAGCACCTGGCAAACATCAGAGCTCGCTCACCACTCTCGGATGAATGAATGAATGACCGCGCTTTGGAGACAGCGTTACATTTAAGTGACTGACTCTCTCCCACAGGCCTTCCCGAGCCAAAGGGCAGTAAATGCCTGTTAATGGAGGGTTGGAGAACACTTTGGGTCTGGCCCACGCCCAGCCCTGAAGCTCCCGGCTGCAGAGAGCCGTGAGGCTGCCTGGGCTTCTGGCTGCTGGAGGATAAAGGTCAGCCCAGTGCTGGAACACGAGGTACCTCACCATCTGGGCCTGCCTGCCTCCGGCCTCCTCTCCCCAGGCTCCCCGACCTGGACTCCGTGTCCAGCCAGACCAAACAACTCCCAGTGCCCGCCGAAGAACACGGGCTACTTCACGCCTCTGTGCCTTTATACACGCTGTTCCTTCTACCTGGACCACCCCGCACCTTGCTGTGCTGCCACTCCCTGCGGACCTCAGAGGAGCCCTCCCTGAGCCCCGTCAGGGCCACACCCGGGCCCCAACTTCCCAAAGCATCATCCTGATCCGTTTCCAGCTTTTACGTCCCGAGGTTGAAGCACAATGCCTGTTCCGCACAGTAGGTGCAAAGAAATGCTGAGGTACAGCTTTTGGACTTAGGTGCTGAGGCACTAATTAACATAATTCCTGAGGTGCCCACTGAACTCACATGCCTGACAGTCTGATATGGCAGAGGTGTGGGGCAAGGTGAGGCTCAGGGGGTGGGTGGGGATGGAAGGTTCTTCCTCAGGAACAAGACGGTGTCGGGGAAAGAAGGCAGAGGGATGCTGGGAACCTCTCGGGAGACTGGGAATACAAAAAACAAAAATAAAAGTAAACATAGATGGATGGCGGCCTCTAAACGGAACTCTGAGGGAGCGAGGAGAGAGAAAGAAGGAAGGATAAAAGAGGAAGAAGAAGGAACTCACAGGAAGTGGCAGCAGCTCAGAGGGACACAGTGTACCCAGGAGAGCCACAGAGGACAGGCTGGTTAAATACGGGATGTCTGGTGGCCCTGCTCTGTCCCCCAGGGTGGATGAGTGTGAGCGGCACAGTGGTGTGATCCCCTCCCGAGCTGACAGCTTGGGACACCCTGGGAAATTCTTCCTGTCCCAGCTCAGGAGAGTCCCTGTGTGGGAAGCAAAGCACCCAGACAGCAGTCTCCAGCCCAGATTCCTGCCCTCTGGCTGTGGCTAGGTGCTCCCGGCGGCGGGAGAGGGTGCTGTCCCCAGAGGAGCACTAAGCTCATATTGAGGCAGACGGGTAATTAACTTAGGGTTGGTTCTTCCCAGAGCCTGCTGTGGACAGGTCCTAAGAGAGGCCGTGTCACCGCTCTCACTGGGTGCCACAGACAGAGCTGACTTCTTGGCCCTAGAAACTAGGGTTTTGGATCCGGGGCAGAAGCAACACAACGAGGTGGTTTATCCCTGGGTGAAGGGCGAAGAGCGGAAGGCCAGCTGGCTGAGAGTCAAAGAGCCCACAGCCATCAGGCCTGGCCCCCCAACTCCACTGCTGGGCCTCTGTGAGTCTCCAGGCTTCAGTAATACTATCACCTGCTTCCTCTGGGAGCAAGTCCAGATCAAAACATGAAATTGATCACAATCCAGAACATTCTTCAGAAATCACCAAGTGTCAGAACCCATTTTGCAGCTTCCATTAGGAACGTGAGCTAGCAGGTAGTTCCCTGCCCCTCACCAGGCCCCCACCTCTGACACGTTCCCTGGATCTGTGGAGGAGAATCACTGATAACCTGGTCTGCCAAGCTCATGGAGGCAGCTTCCACAGAGCCGTGCTGATCCCACGGGGCTCAGGAATATTGCCCAAGTGCTGAGCAAACAGGGTGGCAAGGAAAGAAGGACCAACCTCCAAGGTCCAGAGAAACTTCAGACCCAGGCTGCAGACTCCAGAGATGGGAGAAAGCAAGAAAATTGGGGGCCTTTCCCTTCTGGAATCCAACTTCTCTGCTCTGGGGCTTTCTCTGCACCTCCCCCCACCACGGGGACTGTGGGGACAGAGACTCCCTTCATGATCTGCTGGGGGACGTCGGGGGAGGTGGGCAGATGAGAGCGGGGGTGATTGACAGCAGGATGCCACGCTGGAGAAGGAAGTATAAATATAAAGCGGCCAGTGTAGGACTGGACAGAGGCCATATGAAACACACGGTACATTCCGGCCCCAGCGTAACAAACTGTACCAGCCTTTTAGAGGGCTGGGAGCACCGAGGAGGGAGGGAAGAGAGCAGAGGTTCCTTGGAGGTTGGCCCACTTCTCCCCCAGCTCAGGCACCACAGGGAAAGTCCGGCTGCTCCCTCTGCAACCACAGGAAGCCATCCCTGTTCACACTCTGTACCCAGTGTTCCTCACGGTGGCTCCAGGCTGGCAGGGTATGGAGGGTGTGTGCACCGGGGTGGGGGGTTGGGGGCACACAGGCAGCCACACCACCCCAGGTACCATCAGGGGAGGTGGCAGGCATCACAACACTGATGCCCAGAGCCAGGGAGGATGAGGAAGTGCCTTGCCCAAGGTCACACAGCCTTGGTCACTAGGGTGGGACCACAGTACATCCAGAACTGGGCAGAGCTGGGCGCTCTTGGGTGTAGTGTGTAAGGAGTGGCAGGCCATGGAACAGGCAGTGCCCAGGGACTGAGGGTGGGGAGGCCACACTCGGGGCTGCCCCCTGTGCTTTGGTTGGCTCTGGGCGGGCCAGGCTTGGGCACTGTCTCTGTCACCTTCCCAATCTTCTCCAGCCTTAAACATCAGAGATAATGCATGTGAAGTGCCCAGCTCGAAGGCTGTTTTGTGGTGATGTCAACCCCAATGAGTCACCTCCACCCTACCCCTCCCCTGTCCTCCTACACAGTCAGCTCCAGCTAGAAGCTCCTGGGATCTTTCTCCCCAGTCACCACCTCCTTCCCCCAGGTCCCTATAGCTGTCACCCCATTTGGTACTTACCACCTGCTGGCTTCGGTTATTATTTAACCCCACACACGGTGTGTTTGTCTCTGCATCTGGCCTGACAACTACCGGAGGGCAGGAAATCATTTCAATACACCCAATATTTATTGAACATCAACTTGGGTGCCAGGCTTGGCCTGGGAGGGATGAATCGGAGGGGGAAGGGAGGAGGCCTCAAAGAAGAAGCAGACTTTGTTTCTGCCTCAAGGACTTTCTAATCTGGTTAGGACAAGATTAGTAAACAGCACCAGAATAGGAGACAGGGCACACACTGTGCGTGGGAAAGGTACAGACTGATTGTGCTGGGCCTGGGGAGGAGAGGGGAATCTGATTTGGTTGGCCCCATTTCAAGGGCGATTTGCGAGCCGAGCAGGATGGATGGGGAGGCACGGAGGACAGTCAGTCCTGGCAGGGACAGGGCATGGCAGATGTGGAGCTGGGAAAGAGGGAGAAGCAAGGCTTTTAGGAATTGTGTCAAACTTCTCACGAATCCTTAGCAGGACTCACTGCAGAGCCTCTCTCGGGCTATATATATCCTTTGTCCCCCTCTGGAGTTTGGAGAGGGTGGGACCTACAGGGCCAGCACTGCAGACAGTGGGCAGGGAGAAATCTTGGCTCTGAATAAGTTTCAGGCTTTGCGGCTGGACAAAGGGAGGGGGTCAGGCTTTGGGGGCAGTTTGGGGTCCTCCTTTTCCACCGTCACACCCACTCTCGCCCACCGGTATCTAGACTCTCCCTGATTCCAGCGTTGTGCCAGTGGTTTCCCCGAGCTGTCCCAAAGGGCTGGGCTCAATTTGCCAGTGCTGGGAATCGCTGGAGTCCCCGCGCTCCCGGCTTCTGAGAAGGATCAGGAAAGGGGGGGCGCGCTCCCTGGGGTCCGCTGAAGTGAGGGGGGCTCAACACCCGCTTCCGCTGTCACGTGATTGCATCCTAGGTGCCGCTAGTCTGCGGCTGCTGTGTGCCCAACTAGCCTCCTCCAGACCTGGACTGAGAGCTGGGCGGGGGGTGCTGCGTCTCCCTAGCGGACCCTCACACGAGTCTGGGGGGCCCACCCAGGACGCAGGTGGCCACGGAGAGGTCTGAGTGCTCCGAGGCTGGTGAGTGCGCAGCGTGCCGGGGACCCTGGCGTCCCGGAGGTGTCGCGCGCGCTCGGGACGGCGGCGACGGGGGGCTGCGACCGCGGGGACGCTGCGCGCGGATCACAACCGCTAGCACCAACAGGGCGAGGAGGCTGGCGTGAGCGCCTGGGCCGGCTGCCAGCGCGCCGGGGCTGGAACACAATGTCCCGGGCGGGCGGCGCGAGCGAGAACAGCCTGACTCAGCAGCTGGGTAAGTGGGTGTGCTCGCTCACCAGCCCAACCGCTTCTGCAGCCTGCGGTCGGCGACGGCCCGACACTCGGCGGTTCCCGCGGGCGGGGGAACGGGGGGGGGCGGCGGGACCTCCACGTGGCCCGATCGCGCTGCCCTCTGCCTCCCGGAGCGCGTGTCCGGGTCCCCGCCGGGGCGGAGCAGGCTCTGCCCAGGTACCTGGGAGGGACGCTCTCCCGGCTCTCCAGCAGGTGTGGCCCTGCACCTCTCCAGCTCTGGGCTGCCTCCCTCTGGAGGTCCTAACGCCTGGGGGATGTCACTGATTTGCAGTCAGAGGTAGGCAGGCGTTTGTACTGGGGTGGCAGGGGGATAGGGACCTGGAAGAAATAGGATTTGGGGCAAGAGCTCTCCCCTGTCTCTGTCCTCAGCTGACCCAGAGCTCACTGTCTCTTCCTGCCCCCCCCCCTTAAAACCACCAGGCCCCTGAAGATTTCCTCCTGGGAGGGAGGGAGGAGAGGCAAGTGGTGTGGGCTCTGAACTCTGAGACTCTGCTTTTCTACCATCCTCCGCCCTCCCACCTGAAGCCACAGCAAAGCCCTAGGAAGCCTGCCACCCAGCCTTGAAATCCCTCCCTCTGCCTTGTGCTCGCTGTCTCCTGTGCTCCAGTGAGGCCATTGCTGGGTGACAGCAGCCCAGAGAGGGCTCTTCCTGGAGGGCCGGGCCTGTCTCATGCCTTGGCCTCCTGAGATGTCTGCAAGGTGCCTGGAGAGTGCCAGAGCAGGCAGGGAGGGTGCTGTCCTCTTCCAGGTCCCAGGAAGGCCTTGGCAGGAGGCACAGGTTGGGCCGAAGGGCCTGGAGGGTGACGCTGGGGGAGATACCCTGGCTGCAAAAGCTGCATCTGGGCCACGTGCCCCCAGGCCCATCTGATGGCCCCACTGCATGCTCTGTCGCCAGAGATGTGGAGATGGATGCCAAAACAGGCCTGAGCCACAGATCACCTTCTGGCACTCTTTTTTTTTTTTTTTTTTTTGGTGCTGGGGATCAAACTAAGGGACTTGTGCTTGCAAGGCAAGCACTCTAGCCATGGAGCTAAATCCCCAGCCCTGGCACTCTTGCTACACGTGCTGTCAGTCAGCCAGCACTCACCAAATCCCCAGGAGGGAGGTTCCTTTGCTGTCCTCAACCTGTTCATGGTATCCGAGGCCAGTGACTGCTCTGGAGTCGTGACCAGGACACTCTCGGAAGGCGGCCCACTGCCCTGCAAGTCCTGTTACCCAAGGGACACCTTCCCTCCCATGGCCCAGATGTGACTGAGCTCACCCTCCTGCCCCTCATGCCAGCTCCTCCCCACTGCCCACTGTGACCCTCCCCGTCCTCTAACTCAAGCCATGGGTGGGTTAAAAGTTAATTGCTTCCAAATTCTGCACATTCTCCCCTTGGTTGCTTTTATTGTAAAATGCATTGTTTGCTCGTTACTTTTCCCATGCACTCCTTTCTCTCCAGCTCCCTGGACGGAATATTCCACCTTTGCCCCAAATTGCCACACTGTTTTTCTTACCCAGGTTTTTCCTTCCTCTTACACACCTTGCCAGAATAATCTTTCTCAAACACCATTTAGTGTGTGCATGTGCATGTGTGTGATCAATTTTAGGCACACTGGCTACTAACCTGTGTGCTCCCCATGAAGGGACCTGGGCTTATTCGTGGTGTTCCCAGATCACTGAGTCTAGCATGGTGCCTGCTGCCCTGTAGGAGGGCAGGAAATCTTCCTCAAGTAACTGATTGCTTTGGTCCCATTCCCTTCTCAGCCTTCCAGTTCTGTCTTCTGACTTGGTCTTCCCAGTCCCACCAAACCTGTTGCCTTCCTGATGTTCACTTGGGCTCTATTCATTTTCCCAAAACTTTCAGAGGGGGCTAGAGAGGAGAGTGACCCTGGCTCCATGACCCCATACAGAATTCACTCCCACAGGGAGGCTCTGATAATCTCCACTTCATTTTGACCAGTTTGTCAGCTTCTCTCCAGACGTTACACGCGGCCTTCAGTCTTTTCTGTTTCATCGTTTAATTATGTCCTGCAGTATTTTCAACCTTCTCTTCCATAGGCCATAAGCTCCTTCATGGCAGGGACAATTTTATATCATATTTTATCTTAGGAAGGAGGCACCAGGTAGGGTACTCAGGCCCACAGAAAGCTGGCCTGGATCCTGGGTCTAACATTTACCTGCTGGGTCTTGGTTTAGCCTCTTAGTTGCTCTGGGAGCCAGTTTTTTCCTTCATCTGTAAAGGGTGCTAGGGATATTTGCCGTGCAGAGCCAGGAACAAAGATCACAGAGACTACAAAGTGCTGAGAAAGTGCCTGTCGCACAGTGAGCAAACGATTGTCTTCCCTCCACGGCCGCGGCCTTCCCTGAAATTGGGGGATCAAGTCTTTCTTGAACTGCTGCCCATTCCGGGATGCTTGACACGCAAAAGAGTCCCTATTAATAACTGCACCGGTTCCAAGGACAGCGCGGTATCCCAGTGCCTCAGCCTGGCGCCAAGCGTACGTGCTGCATGAACGAGCGAAAGGAGCTGCCCCTCACCGTGCTTCTTGGATACCGAAGAGTTTAGAAGAGGATTGAAAAGCGCGCTCCCGCTGCACCCCAGCCCCGCGCAGTCCGCGAGAGCCTCGGGCGGTGATTCCCTACGGTCCGCGCTCCACCCACGGCCCCGCCCCGGTTGCCTTGGAAACGGTGACGTAAGCGCGCGGGCGTGGCCTCGCTCCATCATTTCTCACCACCCTGGGGCCGCTCCCGGAGCCAGCCTGGGGGAGGGAGGATGAGGTCGGAGGTCGTGGGGCTCTCCCCGCCCCTGCAGGGCCCCAGTTTCAGACGCCGCCGGGCAGCTCCCTGGGTGCGTGCACCCCCCGCCCTGACGCTCTAGCTGGGTGGGGAATCGGGGCAATGCGGGCCTCGGTGTCTCTGAGCCCTCGTCGGGGGACGCGCGGCGAGCAAGGGGTTAAGCAAGGTGCCGGCGGCGGGAGTGGAGGAGGGGAGCGAAGAGAAAGTGAGAGCGGGGGCGGGGAGGACTGAGCGAAAGAACATCCTGTGCCCGCCGCCGGATACGGGGGGGGGGGCGGTGTGTGTGGAACGACCGAGACTCCGCCCTCCGCTGTCCTCCTCCGGGCCGCTGCCCGCCCACCTGGTGCTTCAGCCGGCGCGCTGCAGTCTGCACGCCTTCGCCCGAGTAGCAGCTACCTACCCGGAGGCCCCAGACTGGCTGCCGGGCCGGGGTAAGCGGGGTCCGGGGAGGGGATGGGGTGGGAGTGGGATCCGCGGCAGGGCCCGGGCCTCTCAGCCTTCCTCGTCCTCTGGGCCCTCTGCTGCGTCGAGTCCCGGTGCCCCAGAGGAACAGCACGTTCCCGCGGTCGCCGCGACGGCTGCGCCTTCCAGACTCGAGCACCGGAGAAGGAAACCGAGACGGCGATGATGATGGACTTTGGACAAACCTCACACTGCTGGGATTTGAACCCAAGCCTGCGGGACTTCAGAGAGGTCCGACTACCCCTTAGCTTTAGGGCGCACTAGTGCAGGGCTGCCACAGGGTCACCCTCGGGAATGGCCTAGCTGGGTGTTCTCCGTCGTACCCGTTTACACCCAGCATTTGGAACTCTGCAGTGAAGGAGGCTGAAACACCCTTGCCCCGATGGCGGGATGAGGGCGTAGCCTTAGGGTTTCACAGGTGGTGGGGTGGTTTTGAGGAACAGAGTAGCTCAGGGGAGTGGGCTGTGCCCCGGTTTTAGGGATTTGTGGGGGCTTCAAGGAGGGCTCCAGAGTCACTGAAGGCAGTGAAATGGGTTCCAGGAGTCGGGATTCAGCAGTCTGGGCAGCAGCGGTGAGGGCTGAGGTAGTAGTGATGGGAAGATTTGTATCTCATACGAGGGACGGGGAGGTGCCCCACCCTCACCACAGTCCCACTGCCTGAGGTGCCCAGCATTTTGCCCAGGCGAAACCTCATAATTTTAAAACCGACATTTATTGAAGTCTGTGTGCTGGGCATAGTTCTAAGGGTGTGTATTTAATCCTCACAACACCAGAAAGTGGGTCTTACTAGTCCCATTTTACGGGTGGGGAAAATGAGGTACAAAGATTGCAGAGCTAAGTCAGTGGCTGAAGTGGCTTAGAACAGGGCTGTCTGAGCAGTGCCCACCCTGATAGTCCGCACTGAACATGGTGTGATCACTGGGCCTGGAGATGAAAAGCTCGTCCAGGTGGCACAGAGGCGGGTGCCAGGGCACCCGTGTCCTTGCTGAGGCCAGGTAAGGTGCTTGGGGCCACCTCTCTGTGTGTGTTGGCTCTCAGACTTCCCTCTGGCGAACTGTTCCAGATTTCTGGATTGGACAGAAAAATAAAACAAGAAAATAAAAGTCAAGTTCCCAAGAGTTGCCGCTTTTAATGTTTCCTGAGAACATTCAAGACACACCTACTGTGTATTATCACCATTTTGCAACATAAATTTTAATCCCCCCAAAACAAGAAAATCATCATCTGAATGAAAAAGTCAGTTCTTGTGGGGCTGTGATGGTGTGCACTGTAGTACCAGCTACAGAGAGGCTGAGGCAGGAGGATCTCTTGAGACCACCCTGGGGAAAATAGCAAAATAGCGAGACTGTGTCTCTAAAAACAAAAACCAACCTCTGCCAGTTGTTTCCAAGAAAGAAGCCATTATTGACTTTACACTGAGAAATAGACATTCCTCTGTCTTTAATTTTTTTTTTGTGCTGTGGACTGGTAAAAATGTCACCATGGGGATGACTCTGCCTCCAGTCCCTCTGAATCATTTGAGGGCGGAACGAGAAGAAATAGGCTTTAGAGTGGGGTGTGATTGTGCATGACGGTAATCCCAGCACTCTGAGAGACCGAGACAGGAAGATTGAAAGTTTGAGCCCACACTGGGCCACTTAGCAGCACCCTGTCTTAAAAAATACAGAAAGGCTGGGGGTGTAGCTCAGTATGAAGTCCCTGAGCTCAGTCTCAATTTGCTCAGGCTCCCCGTTTGCTCAAGATGCTGGATAGCTCTCATCTCATTCGGTGGCGTCACAGGACCCTGTTGGGAGGGGTCTGTTCTCAGATCCTGCCAGGGCAGCCTTTGGACCTGAAAGGACAGTTGCCAACACACAGCTGTCGCCTCCTGCCTCCTGCTCGTACTAGAGAGGGAGACAGGAGGGTGTGGGGAGAAGGGGAGGGCACGGTCTCACCTGCTGGGTCCTAGTGGGAGACATCAAAGCCCCTGTGTTGTGGGCTGGCGGTATTTTCTGATTCCAGAAACGATTCCAGAAACCTGGAGCCTCATCCTGCCAGCTGGGAGGCTGAGAGACTGGAAGGTGGCGCTCCCAGACCTCCCCCCCACCCCGGTCTGAGAGGTGCTGGATGCCCACAAGAATCTCTTCGGATTACAAATGCAGAAACCAAGGCCCATGCCTAGGCAGTTCCCTCCCCTTCCTGGGCCACTGGGAATGGGCCCAGGAGTGCACCCCAAACTCCCTCCTGGGAAGGTGCTGACCCAGAAGTGGGCCTCTGCTGCCCTCTAACGGAAGAAGGCACAGGCTCTGGAGCTGCTAGCTGCGCTCCTCCAAGCTGGCTCCCCAGAAAAGGGTGTGAAGTGGTGCAGGGGATCCAACCCAGGGCCTCACACCAGCTAGGTCTGTCTGTGCCCCTGGAGTCTCCAGCTTCATCCCTGGAGCCCCTGAACCTGAAGCCTCTCTCCTGGCTACCGCCCTCTGTCCCATCCTCCCTACTTTCCTTTGTTGCCCAGGTTCCGATTCTAGTACCATGGCTCCTGGTGCTGCCAGAGTTCTGGTTCCGGAAGGTTCTTCCCAGGAGCCCTGGGCCTAGATCCCACCTGGGCACGGGCAGCACGGAAGACATGGGCAAGAGCATGGCCCAGTGCCTGCGGCAACTTGACATCCAGAAAAGCATAGTGGGCCTGGCCACGGGTGCTGGGGCCATCTACCTGCTCTACAAGGCCATCAGGGCCGGCATCAAATGCAAACCACCCCTCTACACTGCCTCGCCCATCTGCATCGCCCGTGAGTGTCCCAGCCCTGGGGAGAGGGCTGTGCCCCAGGAGGCAGCTGCTCTGGAGGCCGCCCCTGTGGGAAAGCCCGAAGGTGACTCCTTCAAGTTCCTCTCTCCTCTCCCCCCACCCTCCTTTTCCACCTGCAGGACCCTAGGCAAGGGTCCTGGGGAGTAGATCTCACTCAAGTGGGTCCCTAGGACTCTTACTGCTAGCTCTCCAAATTCTACATTTGCTCTGGCTTCCAGGATTCCACCTCTTGGAAATGGCACCAGTAGCTTCCCTCCAGCCCACTCTTGCCCAGGAAGCTGATACTTTAAGGAAAGAGGAAATTGGGGGACCTACATGCCCTAGGGCTTCCATAGTCCAGATGGTATGGTATACTTTTCCATAGAAGCAGAAAAGGGGTGCCTAATGTGAGACCCTTTATTGCCATCTGCTGGAAAATTGTTGCCATGTACTGATTACACAAACACAGCTTGTTACTGCCATATGCCAGAAAAGCACGCTATTGAATAGACAGATGGGTGCCATGAGACAGACATCAGATGTGGTGCCTTTGTGCAGTATACTCCCTGTTCAATTGTCCCTGATGGTTGTGCATATAGCACGAAGTCTCCTCTTCAGAAAGGGCAAGGCAGCCTTGTTCGCAGGTTCCTCCCCCCTTCCCGACCCTGTTCATTCATTGCTTCCGAGTCCACAGCCTGAACTGGGCTGGGCTGGCTCTCTAGGCCTGGCAATCGAGCGAGAGCGCCATGGGCGGGACTCGGGGGAGCTGCGGAGACTCCTCAACTCCTTGGAGTGCAAGCAGGACGAGTACACCAAGAGCATGATCCTGCACAGCATCACTCGCTGTGTGTACTTGCTGGAGGCCGAGGTGAGGGCTGGGAGGCAGGAGGCCCCACGGCCAGCCCGCCCTGGCTCGGCTGTCCCTGCCGTGTCTCTGTCTGCTGGTGGGGGGTGTGCCAAGGAACCTCAGCCATGGGGGAGGCGGGCCCAGGACGCCCCCTTCTCCCGCCTCATCCGTCTTTCCCCACATGCTCCAGGCCTCTGCGTGTACTACTGATGACATCAGACTGTTGGGTGACATGCTGGACGATGACAACAACAGTGTCAAAATCCAAGCTCTGAATGCACTTAAAGCTTTCTCTCGCATCCGGAAGTTCAGGCTCAAAATCCAGGTGCATCCTTTCATTGCATAGAATAAACAATCCCTGGAGGCTCTTGGCTTCTGGGTTTGTAACCCAGAAATAAGTAAGAAGCTGGTGGTTGGAGTCCTGGCTGGCCATGAAAGCTGTGGAATCTCAGGATGAGTCTGAGTTAGGGGCCTGGCAAGATCTCTGAGCCTCAAACTTGCAATCCTTCTGCCTCGGCCTCCCTGCTTAGTTTGGGATGTTTTTAAGCTTCATGTATGTGGAAGTGTGTGATATTTACTCTTCTGTAGTTCACCTAACTCCAAACATTGAAAGATTCATCCTTATGGAGCGGTCTTGTTCCCTTCTGTTTGTAGTGGGTAACTGGGTTCCACCACTGAGCCACACCCCCAGTTCTCTGGTTCCTTTTTCACTGCTGTATAATTTTCTGTTTTATGCATACACTGCCAGTTGGCCCATTGGTGGGCATTTACATCGCTCCCAGGTGCTTGTTGCACTCACACATGCCATGGGCACGCTTGCACACACCTCCCTTGCTGCCTTGGGAGCATTTCTCTAGGTGTGTAGACAGGAGTGGGAAGGCCTGGCCCAAGAGTATGTGCCCAGTTTTTCCAGAAGAGTTGTCCTGACCACCCTCCTGAGGTCCCCACGAGTGTTCCTGTTGTGTTACAACTTCACCAACATCCGATAATGGCACACTTACATTTTCTGCATCAGATGTTGTTGGAATAAATGAGCCTCTAGGTCTGCACCTGCTGGCTGCCTTGACTTTATCGCCCGCCTCTCAGCTTCCCAAGCCTGTCAGAGCTGCCTGGAGACACAGCTGGAAGCGAAACTTTTGGGGCCCCACCACTCGGGTGCATCTCCGCAGAGGAGCTGTGTTTCCCACAAGTGGTCTGGGCCCCTGGCTCCACCATCCCCAACGTCTGTACCTTGAGGCCCTCTTCCTCTAGCTCGAAGCTCCCTGGCCTTGGTTTCCATCCAGCTGGGCTCCCTGGCCACTACTAGCCACGGCCTCTAATCCAGCACTCTTGTTCCCAAACTGACTGCCCTCTGCCGGAGGACTCCGTCCTGTCAGCCTTGACCCATCTTCCTCCAACCTGTTGGCTGTGGGCTGTGCCTCCTCGCCCTCCGCAGGGCCATCCACACTAGGCTTCGCTCTCCCAGCCCATGGTTCTCACACCTGCAGGTCTCAGCGGCAGCAGGGGAGGGGCCAGGGAACTCGCACTTCCATCCCAGGGTGCTGCTTCCCTCCCGCACAGCTCAGTCTTTGTAGGCGCAGCCAGGCGCAGCCGTCTGTCTTTGTAACAGTTCTCAGTCCAAGCATCTTGCACCTCAGAACTCAGGATCCAGCCACCCACGGTGGCACACACCTGTAATTCCAGCACTCTGGGAGGCCGAGGCAGGAGGATTGAAATTTAGAGTTCAGTCTGGGCAACTTAGTGACTTAGAGGGACCCTGTCCCCAAATAAAAAATAAAAAAGACCAGGGTACCCCAGTGTGAAGACCCTAACCTAGAGACAGAGTCCGCAAAACAGCAAGAAGGAGATGCCTCCATTCATTGAACAAATGTATATCGAGCCCTTAGGTACTGTGGCAGGCACTGGACATAAATCAGAGAACAGAACAGGAAATATAAATTTGTGAAGTTTATATTCTAACAGCAAGACAAGTATTGCACAAACTATAGAATGTATTTCATGTGATCAGTGCTGTGGAGAAAAATAAAGAGGGAGGAAAAGGAAGGGTAGATAGGATGGCGTTGCTGTTTTAAATCTTTCAGAAGCTCAGTGGTACAGAGTTCATGACACCAAAAGCACAATCTAGCAAAGAACAAGTCAATACACTGGACTTCATTAAACATTAAAAAATTCACTCCATGAAAGGCCTTTTAAAAGGATGGAAAGACAAGTTTCAGACTGGAAGAAGGTATTTGCAAACCACACACCTGACAAAAGGACTTGCCTAGGTTACATAAAGAGCTCTCAGCTCAATATTAAAAACAAGCAATCCTTGTGCGAAAGATATGAAGAGAGATTCCCCTGAAGAGGATACTCGGATTGCAAATAAGCACATGAATAAATGTTTACTATCACTAGCCATTAGGGAAATGCAAATGAAGACCATGAAGAGATATTAACATGACCTATTGCATCTAAAATTAAAATGAATGATGATACCACATGCTGGAGAAGATTCGGAAAACTCCAACTCTTGTCCATTGACAATGGGAGTGTAAAACAGTACAGCAGGCAGTCCGAAAAACCGCCCGACAGTTAATTTTCTTTCTCGCGGTATGGAGGGTGGAACCCAGCGCTGTGCCCCTGCTCTGCAGCTGCCCTACAGACAGAGCCACATGCCCAGCACCAGCTTCTGATAAAACCAATGTGCATTTAGTTGCACTCCTGGGCTTTTATTCTAGAGAAATGAAAACTTACACGTGTACAAAAATGTGTGCACAGTTGTTCATAGCAGGCTTATTTGAAATAGCCCAGGACAAGAAGCAACCAGAGTTGTCTGTCAATAGGTGAATAGTTAAACAAACAGGTGATCCATGCCGTGGAATACTACTCAGTAATAACAATGAAATACTGATGTGTGCAACTTGATGGATTTCAAGGGCGTTGCACTGAGTGGAAAAAAATAAGCCAATCTCAAAAGGTTGCATGAAATCTGGTTGCATATGTGCAACATTCTCCAAAAAGTTAGAGACAGAAAAGAGATCAGCATTTGCCAAGGGTTTGGGCTGGGGAAGTGGATACAGTAATTATAAAGGAGTCCCCCACGAGGGAGAGTGTAGCGGTGATGACACAGTTGCAGTGGGTTAATCTGCTGATTATGGTGATTACCACAAGTCTGCACACGTGATAAAATGACAAAATGAGGCTGGGTGTGGGAGGATCGCTCTGGGAGGCTGCCTCACTCTGGGAGGCTGAGGCAGAAGGATCACAAGTTTGAGCAAGTTAGCAAGACACTATCTCAAAATAAAAAGTAAAAAAAAGTTCTGGGGATGCAGCTCAGTGCAAAGACTGGGAAAAAAATTTTAAAAGACAGTACTAGGCACACACATTATACCAATGCCAGTTTCTTCAGGATTTTTTTGTTTGTTTTTCTGAGATAGGGTCTTGCTATGTAGTTCAGGCTGGCCTTGAACTCACCATGCAACCCAGACTGCACTCAAACTCTCGGCGATCCTCCTGCCTCGGCTTCCTGAGTTCTGGGATTACAAGCATGCACCACCACGCCAAGTCATGTTTAAAGATTAGTATATGCTTTCGATGCACAATAATAACATTCATCTTGGGGGATTGGTACACATACATATGGCCTCTTAATCAGTGTTACTTCCCCTTCCTCTCCTGGTTCTCCCATCAGTGTCCTAGTTTTGACATTGTGTTAGTCATATAAGATGTAACCATCAAGGGAAACTGGGTGACAAGCACAGGGGACCTCTCTGAAGTGTTTTGCAACTTTCTATGAATTTATAATTATTTCAGAATAAAAAGCAATCACAAGATGATAATTTAGAGTTACTCAAAAATAAAGAGTGTGGGCTGGGGATTTAGCTCAGTGGTTAGAGTGCTTGCCTTGCAAGCACAAGCACAAGGTCCCACGCTTGATCCCCGGCATGCACACACACACAAAGTGTGTTACACGTGACAGTGCTGGGTAGAAAAGTAAGGGTGGAGGGTGAGGAAGAGCAGGCTGGGTGGCTGGGGAGAGCGTCTCCAAGGAGACATTTAAGCAAGGACTTGGAGGCGGCAGAGAATGAGCCGGGTCCGAGAAGAGCATTTTAAGCCTGGGGAACCGACTGCCTACGCAGATGCCTGGAGACAGGTGTGCAGCTGGCGTCCGGGGAGAGCAGGCCTTGGTGCCTGAACCCGGGAGCACGGGAGAAACAGGAGAGAGGTCACAGGAATAGCGGGGAGAGAGGCAGCTCACGCGGCGCTGGCGGGACTTGAGCCTTTGCTCTGATGAGAGGGGCCCGCGGAGGAGGCCAGGACTGGCGGGCATGCGGCCCTGTGGGTGGACGCAGTGGGCAGGATGGAGTGGGGGAGGCCGGGGCTGCTGCAGAATCCAGGTGAGAGATGATGGTGGCTTGGGAGAGGGGGCTAGAAGTGGGCATGGTGAGAAATGGCTCGAGTTTGGATGGGTTTTGAAGGTAGCACCCGCAGGATTTTCTGAAGTATTGGGAAAAGGGTGAGATCAAGAAAGGAGGCAGGGATGCTGTGGACTTCTGGCTCGGTCGGCTGCAGGGCAGGTGTAACCGGTATCTGAGGCGGAGAAGCCAGAGTTGGGTGGCCGGGGGAGGAAGGGCAGCCGAGGCTGGCGTTCAGGGCCGGGTCTGAGCTGGGCTCAGCCAGCCAGCATAGGGTGCCGTCGTTCACTGCCCCGAGCCTGGGCGGTCTCACTCAGCGGGCGATAAAGAGGAGGGTGGGCAGAAGATCTAGGAAAGAAGACTGCTAAAGAGAAGGCAGGTGAAGAAAGAATTTCAAGGCGGGGCGGGTGGGAGCGTGCAACCAAGTCAAAGGATGTTTCAAGTTCAAATTAGGCAGAATTGTCAGTTGGGTTTGGCAGCAGGGGTCCCTAGCGACTAGGGAAGCGTGAAGCGGAGGCTGGGAGAGTGGTGGGGCTCACCACATAAAAGCGGACCCCTCTCTTCCCCCGCCCAGGAGCACACCATCAAGGTCCTGGAACTGATCTCCACTATCTGGGACACGGAGCTGCACATTGCGGGCATCAGGCTCCTGAACAACCTTCCGCTGCCCGACTTTGTGCACCCGCAGCTGCGACGGGTGATGCCTGCCCTGATGGAGATCGTGCAGACAGACCACATTCTGTCTCAGGTGCACCTTGGCGGATGGCGGCTGAGGTTTCTGTCTTCCCTGCCGAGGCCCAGACTCACCTGCCTTCCCCTTCTGCGATCTTTGCTTTATTTAGGTGCAAGCCATACGCCTGATGAGTTACCTGGCACAGAAGAACGATCTTCTCTATGACATTCTCAATTGCGAGGTGAGGACAGCAACTCAGGAGGGTCTGATGGAGGCTAACTCAGGTGCTGGGGAGAGAAGAGTCATGTTCTCCACCCAGACTTAGCCCTGATTGTCTTACTCTTCTTCCTGCCTCTCCACTAGCAGCCTTGAAAACCACCCCTTCTCCCCCTAAGAGAATGAGAATCCATGTTGTTAGGAAATGTGCTCCTCTTTGAGGGGCTTTTTGAGAGTTGGGAACACAGAAAACGAAAGTTAATGTAAGTATCTTAATATTAGAGAAAAATGACTTATAGCAAAAAGCATTAGGGACAGAAAGAGGTACCACATAGTAGTAAGTGGTTCATGCCACCAGAAGAGTAGAGCAACTCTAAACTTGTACGTACCTAATAACATAATCTCAAAATATATGTGGTAAAACCTATTGGAATTGTAAGGTGAAGTGAACAAACCTACCACCACAGGGGAAGATTTGGGAGATTTTATTAACGCTCTCATCCACTGACAGGTAAAAAACTGAAATGAGTCAGGGTGTCCTTGCTGTGAATAACACAAGGAAGCTTGAGGCATCAGCCATACCTCGAATGCTTTGTAATTATTAAATGCACATTCCTCTCAAGTATACACAAAATGTTTATGAAAACTAACCACACACTAAGCCTTAAAATTTGTCTCGACAAATTTCCCAGAATCCATATTATTGTCCTATCACGCATGTTTTATGCTCATAATGTAATTCAACCAGTAAATGGGAATGAAAGGGAAACGACATTTCCCATACGGTTAAGTCTGAATGAAACCCGGGGACAGTGGTGATTTGAAAGAAGAGGAGGAGGAGAAACAAAAATGTTAGAACTTGCCTGGGATGTCACTGCCGCGTCACAGGTGCACGCCAGCTTCCTGACCCTGTTCCAGTCCACGCAGCCCGGAAGCCTGCTCCTGGAGGTGCTGGCGTTCGCCGAACGGCTGAGCGAGGGCCGGAACTCGCCCCACTACCGAGCCGTGAAATGGCATTACAACGAACAGTCCCTGCACGAAGCCCTCTTTGGGGACGAGTCGCGACTGGCAGACCGGCTGCTCGCCCTGGTCGTCCACCCCGAGGAGGACGTCCAGATCCAGGCCTGTAAGGTCATAGTCAGCCTGCAGTGTCCCCAGGACCTGAGAGTCCGGCCCTCCTCCTGCCATCCCAGTCAGTCCTACTTTAAAAACGGGGAATAAAATCAAGAAGAACCAATAAATGAGTATAGGAGAGAAGCCTGAGCGTCTGTCCGTGGCCTTCCAGGACTGGGCGAAGATGTCATTCAGTGTGACCTCTGTCCAGTACAGCACCGTGTGGGCGGCGCCCCACTTCCGTGTTTGGGAGACTGACTCCCTTCTCTTGCCGCTTTTCGGATCTGAATGTGGAGCCCGTGTTTGCGGGGAGCGGGGAGCGGGGAGCAGGCAGGTGCTGTGGTGTGGATATGGTGTGGATGTGGCCTACGTGTCTCCATCCCCTGCTAAGGTTCATACGTTGGAGTTCGGTCCCCAGGGTGATGGGATCGGGAAATGGCCCTGGCCTTCAAAAGGTGGGGCCTCGGAGGAGCACCGTGGCTCACTGGAGCCGCCCTCAGGAGGGTTTGGGACGTGCTTTCAAACACAGGCTCTTCCACCCTGGTGGGACATCCCGCGCTGTTAGGGTCACCTCCGGCTGGATTGGGTCAGCCTGATCTTGACCTTTGAACCTTAAAAACTGTGAGCTTGATACATCTCTTTTCTTCATCGCTTGCCTTGGGTATTTTTTTCTGGTCCTAAAAGGTTGACCAAATGCTGGGGACCGAGGCTGAAGAGAACCCACAGGAGACGGGATACAGTGCCGGATTCGTCAGGATGGGCTGGGGGATGCAGCAGTAACAGCCCCGGATTTCAGAAAACGACAAAGGTCGTTCCCTGCCCACACCCACCAGTGCAGGTCAGCTGGGGGGCAGAAGGACACAGACCTGCACGTCATGTTCAGTGACGCAGGCTGCAGGAAACTCCTTCATTGTTCTTCCGCAACTAGCAAAGGAAGGAAAGGAACGTGATTGTGATGATTGACTCCTAAAAGTCTCACCAGAAATGACGCTTAGTACTTCTGTTCGTATTTTATTGGCCAAAGGAAGTAGGGAAAAATCAATCTTACCAGGCCCCCGAGGAAGACCCGGTGACATCTGGTGACAGCGTTAAGGGCTCAGAGTGACAGGCACGTTGGATAGCTAAGAGCGAGAGCTCTGGAGTCTGACTGCTAGGTTTGGGTCCCAGCTGTGTGACCTGGGCGAGCCATTAACCCTACTTGAGCCTCAGCTCCCTCATCTGTAAAATGAGCAGAATATCGCTCCCCAGCACACACACAAAACAAAAAACAAAACAAAACCAAACCCCAGAATAACAGCAGTCACAAGGCTGCTGGATTATACAGAGACTGAATCCAGGTAAAATGCAGGGTTCTGCGTGCATTTTTCAAGGATTGGCTTGGAAGAGTTTGGGCTCATCACTGGGAAGATGAAAGATCAGCACTGAAGGGTCCTTGGAGTATGTGAGGCCAGCGTTTTAGTCTCTTCAGGCTGCAGACAGTGGGGGGATCCTGGGTCCTCTACAAAGCACCCTGAAGTGCCCTTGGAACTGAAGCTTGCAAACTGGAGCCGTAGTGTAATAGAGGGCCGGGGCTTTAGCTCAGTGGTTAGAGTGCTTGCCTCGCAAGCACGAGGCCCTGAGTTCGATCCCCGGCACCAAAAAAAAAAAAAAAAGGCGTAATAGAAAACCCCAACTGTGAAGGCTCCGGAAGCAAGACTGTCAACCCCAGTATGATTTCCTGTCTCCAGATTTTCCAGTTCATTTGCATTTTCCCTCTGTCTGCCCACTGTGTTACCTGGGAGCCTGCTGGAAACAGTGGTGGTGGCTACCGTTTAAGAGCTTGTTTGGTGGGTTAGGGATTTAGCTCAAGTGGTAGAGCACTAGCCTAGCAAGCACAAGACCCCCGAGTTCGATCCCCAGGACCAAAAAAAGAGACTTTTGGGGAGAAAAACCTAAAATTGGAGCTTATCAAAGTCTGCTATTACTCAAAACAGGAAGCAAAATGAACCTCAGTGTTCTCCAGAAGCAGGATTTGAAAACCACCATCTGGTCCAGAATCAACCCTGATGTTTAACTGAAGGGAAACAAACCCAAAAAGGAAAAGTGACTCAAGGTCTGGGGCAGAAATAGGGTGAGAACGTTCTAGTCTCGGGCTTCTTTTCTTTCATGTTCTTTGGCCCAAGTCCCATGAGGGTGGACTGTGGGCTCCCAACCAGAAGCTGTGGGAGTTCAAAAGGACTTTAATGCTTCTCACTTTAGAGGTCAGTTTAGGACCAAACTACTTAAGGAAAGATGTCCCTGCTCCATCCCTGAGCCAAGCCTGTGCCACTTGGGTGGGTGGAGGAGTGAGGGAGATGGGTCAGAGAGGTAGTTCCTGTACAGGGATGGACCTCGACGTTGTCCCCCCAGAGTTTGGCTTGTCACCCCTGAGTGAGCAGTCTCCACCAGAACAGAATTGCTGTGCGTCGTCTCTCCCTCAGTTCCGTCCTGAGGCTGCCCCTTCCTGATGCCTGATACACAGCAGCCACCCCAGTGGAGCCTACCAAAACCCAGCGCCATCCTACCCACCTGCTGTGGCTTACATGTGGAAGTGCCCCAGAAGCCTCATACATGCAGGTGGGGCTTTCGGAAAATGAGTGGATTATGGGGGTTTATAGCTGATTTGCTGCTAGGAGGTGGGGTCTGGCAAGAAGAGGTGAGTCCCTGTTCACCACAGCCAGGCCAGTGTTTGTTATTGTTTGACTTCCTAACGATCGCCATTCTTTCTGGGGTCAGCTGGAATCTTAGAGTTGTTTTAATTTGCATTTCTCTAATGGCCATAGATGTTGAACATTTTTTCATGTATTTGTTGGCCATTTGTATTTCTTCCACTGTGAAGTATCTGTTCATTTCTCTGACCCATTTCTTGAGTGGGTCATTGATTTCAGGTAGTTTAATTTTTTTGAGTTCTTTGTATATTCTAGATATTAGTTTTCTGCCTGAGGAGCAGCTATCGAAGATTTCTTCCCATTCTGTGGGTTTTCTCTTCACCCTACTAATTGACTCTTTTGCTGTAAACAAGCTCTTTAGTCTAATGTAATACCATTTGTTGATTCCTGTTGTTATTTCCTGTGCAATTGAGGTTCTGTTTAGGAAGTCCTTTCCTACCCCTACTAGGTATCGTCCCCCAAGAGCTAAACACATCATACTACGGAGATACTTGCACAATAATGTTTATAGTAGCATAATTTGTAACAGCTAAATTCTGGAAGCAGCCTGTATACCCATCAATAGATAACTGGACTAGAAAAATGTGGTATCTGTACATAATGGAATACTAGTGAGCTATAAAGAATGACAAACGAAAGTCATTTATAGGAAAATGGATGGACTGGAAAATATAATGTTGAGTGAAATGAACCAGACTCGAAAGCTTGAACACCATATAGTATCCCTCATTTGAGTGAGGTAAAATACAAACAAAAGAAAATGGTAAACAATGGATACAAAAAGGCAAAGGGTTAGATGTAAGCTAACAGGCAAAGGGCTGAAGGGAATAAGAAAAGGGCAAAGGGGGAGGGGAATGGGAATCCAGAGGAGTAGAGATAGCCTAAAAACAAGAACCTAATAACCCAAACTTCAAACAGTGACACACACACTAGGTACTACAGTAACTTTACATAGTAGTGACTTAATGCTGCATCTATGTGGTGGTTTACATTGCTCACTGTCATAAGCAAAAGGCACAATGTATTGTGGTCTGTAAGCTTGTGTAATGGCCTGTAAGTTTGTGTAATTTTGGATAAATTTTAATAAAAATCTATTAAAAAAAAAAGAGGTGAGTCACTGGGGCGTGGCTGGGAAGGGTTGGTCTCCCACCTGATCCCTTCTCTCACCCTCTCTATGAGCTGGGTCCCGCCTGGGCTGCTGCTAAGAGTGGGGTCCAGAATCCCACCTTGCCCAGGCTAACGGCACTGCTGACCTTTCCAAGTTCTTAGATTGCCACCAGCTGGGCTCCTCACCCATTAAGACTTTCCTCAGCTCTCTGCAAGCAAGCAAGCAAGCTCCACTTGCTCTACTTGCAAAAAGGTCAGGGCAAAAACATATTGGGGCCCAGAGCCTCCCCCACCATATGAGTTATAACCAAAGACCATTTGTTAAATTAGTCACCTCTGTCAGAGCCAGGGTCCCCAAGAGGCACCTATGCGGGAGAAATTTATCGGGGTTTTATCGAGGTCTCTCCAGGGGAAGTTCTTACTCCGCTCCTTAGACAGGCGGGCGTACCACGAAGTCAGGACATTCTAAACTGTCCAGGTTGTCAGCCAGTACGGCACCCCAGCTCCGGACCCTTGTCCGGGGAGATGGCTTGTAGCCAAAACGGCGAGATCCAAAAGTCCAAAGGAAGTGGCATTAGTGCCCACATAAGGCCAGAGGTATCTGGCATCTGAATCCCAAGAAGTTCAGCTTGACCCGGGGGTGTCTCAGGGCCAAACATGTTGGGGACCAACCCAGGGGACACCCTGTAAGTTTCCCAAAACCTAACTCTTACTCCGCCTGCCCACCGACCCATCATGGGGAATGACTCATCCATTCTACCCGACTCCCTCCTTGGATGCCTTCTCAGATACTGGGATAAATTTGAACCCCAGACCCTCAAGAAAAAAATGTCTTATATGCCTGTGTATTGTGATGTGGCCTATGTACCAACTTGGAGACCAAGAAATGTGGCCCCCTAATGGCTGCCTGAAGCGTAACGCCATACTCTGATTGGACCTCTTCAGTAGGAGATGGGGCGAATGGCTGGAGGTGCTGTATGTCCAGGCCTTCACTGCCCTCTACCAAAGCCTGGTCTTTGTCCATCCTGCCGGAGGACTAGTCCCTCTTCAGGGACTGACACTGCTGAGGACCTCCTCTTGTCAGCCCCTCCGCGCGATGGGCTCCCTCCTTACCAACCCGCACCGTCCGTGCCCCAGAGTCAGGGCGACCGCCAGAGCCCGCCCCATGCTAGGTCTGGGTCTGGACTCAGGGAACTCAACATCTAGACCTGCTACCACCCTGCTCCTTCAAGGAACGGCTAGTGCGGATAGTGCCATCCGAGTTCAGGTCTTCTTTTCAGTCATGGATCTCCAACAACGTAGAGAGAAACTAAATAAATTCTCTGAGGACTCGGAGAAGTTTGCTGATGGATCCTGTACCCCGGCAGTGCCTTTTGTCTGGCCTGGTGAGACGTTCAGGTTTCTCGCTGCACAGTAATAGGAAGAGAGCGAGCGAAAGGATCATACAAGTTGCAAGGCAGGCCAATGATGAGGTCTTTGCAACTACACCCAAAGGTCATCAGAGATCAGTGCATTACTGGGCCCCGCGAAGGGCCGGGTGGAACGATAACACTCGGGTGGAAAAACCAAACGGAGGCTGTGCCTCTGGGCCGTCTTAGCGGGTGTGCACAAGAAGCTTGTCAATTATGACAAACTTAGAGCTGTCATCAGGGCTCTGATGAAAATCCAGTAACTTCCCAACACTGGTTTGAAGGAGCGCTTTGCAAATACACTAATTTAAACCTGGAGTGTAGAGCGAGTCAGATTATCTGATGCTAGCATTTTATTAGTCAATCAGCTCCAGACATGAAGGGAAAGCTTCAGAAACTCCAACAGGGCCCACAAATAGGGACAAGTCGACTGATAGTACCGCTTACAGCGTGTAACAAGTGTGACCAAGAGGAGGGTAAAAGGGAGCTGAGTAAGGAAACAGGGAAGCTAAAGCCGTGCTGCCCTCGTGGATAAGGCTCACGATAAAGCTCGTAGCACCACGGGGAACCACAGTAACCCAAAGGGCGATGGAGGCAAGTTTGGGTGCCACGAGTGCACGGGATGGGGAGTGGGCAGTGGAGTGCCCCCAAAGGCTGCCAAGTCCTCGCTGAGTCTGTCTGGATACAGACAAGGACCCTGGGCCTGGAGGAGGGACCGTCCTTGTTCCCAGAAAGGGAAGTGGTCATCCGCTGCCACGGTGGCCCAGGAAAAACGCCTGGGGAGTGTCTGAAAGTGCTCGGGCGGCCTGTGAGGCCCATGTGAGGGCATCCCCAGCACCATGCAGGAGCCGGGCTGAGTGAATTACTTTCTTTCCAGATCCTGGGGCCTCTCACTCAGTCCTAAGCTCTTATTGAGGCAAACCGTCATCGTGTTCCCTAGTCGTAGGCCTTGAAGGATTTAACCAGTTGTTTTTGTTCCCCTCACTCTGCGCTGCTAGTTAGAGAGTTTCCTTTTCCAAGCTGCTTGTACGGTGATACAGAAGTGCTCCATAGCAGTGACTGGGAGAGACGGACTCTTCCTGCTCAGACCACTGGCACACTCAAACCTCTGGCAACTCTTGTGTCCTAGCTGCCAGGTGCCTGGCTAGCCTGGTCCTGCCAGGCCCCATTCCCTTGCCAGGAGCTGATCCCTGAGCACGATATGATGGCACCTGGGGTGGGCTGACAGGGCTACCCAGCAATCGTTCAACTCAAGGGCCCTGACATATACCCTCCCAGGGGCAGTATCCCCTCAAAAGAGAGGCGAGGCAGGGGCCAAAGCCCCTTCTTGATAAACTTTGGGCTATGGGGTTGCTGGTGCCATGCCAGTCCGTGTGCGACACGCTTATTTTACCCGTAATCAAACCACCAGAAGAGTACAGCCTCGTACAAGATCTCAGAATCACCAGTGAAGAGGTGGTGCCTGCTCTCCGCCTAGTGGCAGCCCCCTCGCAGAGGTCCTGGGAGGCACTGCCTGGTTCTACCCTTGATCTCGAGGATGCCTTCTTTTCCATTCCTGTGCGCCCTAGCTCCAGTAATTGTTCGCCTTTGAATAAGTGAATTCCCAAACTGGGCTCTGCCAACAGTGCACTTGGACTGTCCTGTTGTTATCGGACGGGTTCCGATATTCCTGGGTTCTTTCCCTCCTCAATCAAAGAATTGAATGAGGGGGACAAAAAGTAGCTATAAAGTTTTATTTAAAACTATAGAGAAAAGAAGCAAAGGAAAATTGAGCGTAACGACAGAAACAGTAAAATGTGCGTTGGGCCTAAAAGGCTCGGTAGGGGTTAGCACGAGACAGGCATGTCAGCTGTGGCGCTGGGTTCGCAGCCATCATCTTCCAAGGGAAGGAGCCCCCCCCAGCTCTGCAGGCTAGAAGCGCCCTGAGCGGCTGCTGTTGCTTCTATTTATGGAGTGGAGTTCTCGTGGAAACTCGCGAGAACTCCCTGCAGTCCACGTGAGGGCTCGTGCTTGAAAATCACCCCTCAGGCTGATGTCAGGTGCAGGTCATTCCCCCAGGTCACGCTCCCTTGCCAGCCAGCCTTAGCCACGCCCTAATCCTATTTCACGGCCTCAGGTCTGTTTGCCTGGGTCTTGGCTTGAGACTCTAGAGACCTGCAGCCTGAAAAGGGAGGCCTGTTACAATGTTTAGAGGACATCCTCATCTGTAGCCCCACGGAGGAGTTAGCTGTTGAAAACACTCTTAAAGGGGCTGGACATTGAGCTCAGTGGGAGAGCGCCTGCCTAGCAAACACAAAGCCCTGAGTTTGAGACCCAGCACCCTTCCAAATTTAAAAACACTATTTAAACCCTCAATCTCATAGCAAAAAGGGGTTATAAGGTTCTAATCAAGACCTGGAAGGAGGGTGAGCCCCGGGACTAATTCACCCCCAAATGGAAAGGTCCTTACACAACCCTCTTAGCCACACCCTGCTGTGTTTGGGCAGCCCCCGGCTGTGCAGATTCATGTTACAGGAGCGACAGGCTCCTCGAAGCTCGGTGTGTGGTGGGTGGGCTGTGCTGTGAGGTCAGTGTAAGTACACTCCATGGTGTTCTCGCACCCGTAAAATTGCCTAACCACACATTTCTCAGGACATAGCCCCATCATTAAGCCAGGCAGGACTGTAATTAAAAATACCACTTACACATTCATTATCCTATGAGGAATTTGGACCATGGTGGCTGGATGGTTCTGGCTCCATCGAGCTGTGGCCAGTCTGGCTGCAAAAGCCCAGGACTGCTGTCACCTGAAGGGGCTGGGGGGGGTCAGTTTCCAGGATGACTCCCTTGTGTGGCTGGCAGGTTCCTGCTGGTTGTCGGCAGGGGGCCTCAGTTTCTCCATGTCTGGGCATCTCTACAAGCATGCTGGAGAGTCCTCGTGTAGCAGGAGGCTGGGGCACGAGCAGCCAGCTGAGACGTGTGAGCCACAGGCACGGAATGGCAGGACCCGAGCCCGGCGTGGGAGCCGAACCCTGCAGCTGGTACCAATCTTCTGACATCAGGACCCACCAAACCTGGCTGCTGATCTCAGTCTCCTGGCCTGAGCTCAAATGGGGCCACCTGGATGAACTATCCAGGAAGCCATAACAGGACGCCAGCAAGTGGCTCCGGGCCGCTGACCTTGTGTTCTCGCAGGGGCCGATTCTGCTTGCAGGACGAGTCTTCTCTTTGTCCTTTGATGTACCCTGTTCTCCATGAGCACTTCTTTTCCTTTTCTTGTTCTTATTTCTGCCCCCAAATAGACAGTAGTCTCTCACCTTCACCAACTGTCCACACCAACACACTGACTGGGAAAAATAAGAACCTGGAAAGCACCTGTGGTCCCCGCCCCATCCTGCAACACTCAGGCCACAGCAGCCGCGTCACCAGAGCGAGTCACCACGAGAGGGCCAGACACAAGCTGCTGAGCCTTTTCCTTCTTTTTAAAAATATCTTGAGTAACAGTGGGGTGCAGTGGCACACCACACGCCTGTAATCACAACTACTTGGGAGGCTGAGACAGGAGGATGGCAAGTATAAGGACAGCCTCAGCAATTTAACCAGACTCTGTCTTAAAAAGTGTAAATAAACACAAAGGGGTGGGGACGTAGCTCAGTGGGAAGCCCTGGGTTCAACTCCAGTGCTGAAAAAAACTGTTCTAAAGGTATAAAGTGTGGAAAATTAGTGTATATGAATTATTTCAGAGTGTAGAGAAATTTCGCACTTGCACATTTCAGTTTTCAGCACCTTTGGAGAGAAACATTCAGAAGGAAGACCAGTGGCAAGACTGCAGTCCAGGCGACAGCACAGTCGTTCGGTCTGTTTCTCTACATTCTGAGAGTGCCCCAAAATACACGAAGGGAAGGGACAGGCGTTCGCTGACTCACGGCTGCGGGTTAGAAGGTGGACTAGAAACACGGAGCACAAAGGCCGTGGGTGGGACCAGAAGCTGGGAAGGTGTTGAGGGGCAGCGCCAGGCCTGCTTCTCCACCTCACAGATGTTGCTCCCAGGGCTCCAGATGTGCCGATCACGTGCACAGTGGGACTTGAGGGAAGGCAGAGGCGTTTGTGGGAGGCATGCTTTTTTCCCCCCAGAGCGAATATTGCAGATGTAGGTTATAATTTTGTTAAAGTTCTTTTTATTAGTACTGGGGATTGAATCCAGGGCCTCTGCAATGAACTACAGTCCCCAGCCCTTTTCCTCTTTTGTCTTTTAACACAGGGTTCTGCTAAGTTGCTAAATCGCCCAGGCTGGGCTTGAACTTGCATCCTCCTGCCTCGGCCCCCTAGCACGTTGGGATTACAGGCGAGCACCACCGTGCCTGTCTGAGCTGTGTCGGGAGGGCAGCTGTGCCTGAGGCTCCTCCTCCTGCGGGGTCCCCCTCGTGGCCCCGTATTCCTGCGGTGTCGGCTGCCTCCCCCCCCCCCGGGTCTGAGCCCCACGCCGCGGCCCCTGTCGTCTCCCGCGGAGGCTCGTGCCAGGAAGGGCAGCACCGTCGCGCCCCCAGGGACGCCGCGTCACGGGGCGGGGCGGGCATCGGCCCGGCGCGATGGCCACCGTCCTGGCGCTGCTGCTGGGAGTCCTGCTGTCCTGCTGGAGCGGGCTGGCCGGGCGGAAGAAGGTGAGGCGCCCAGGCGGGAGGTGACGGGCACCCGGCTCCCCGGGGCCACCTGTGCCCGGGCCGACGCGCGGGGTGCGGCTGGCTTCCGAAGAGCGCCCCTCCTGCCCTCCCAGGCCCGGACTCTGTCTTCCCGCCCCGTCCGTCTCCCCCTTGCTTTCCACCCCCGGCACAGAAGCCCCTTCGGAGCCAGACTGGAGGGTCCTGCCCGGAGGGCGGCGTGCGGCGGGGTTGGGATCTGCGCGCCTCCGGCCCGACGTCTTCGGTGTGCCGGGAACGCTCCCCACCCTGCCGCCCAGTCCGGCAGGTCCCCTGCCTGTCCCCACAGGACAACGGGGACAAGTGTTCCCATCACTCTGAGTGCTACAGCGACTGCTGTCTCATGGATTTGGAGCTTGGGGGAGCCTTCTGTGCCTCCAAGGGCGGAAAATACATGGCATGCCTGCCCCAGGTGAGGCTCTGGGGCGGGCAGCTCGTCCCGCCAGTTGGAAGAGGTGGGGGAGGTCACAAAACGCCAGGACACCTGCTTGTGCAGCCTCTGCTTGGAGTGCTCTCCCTCTTTTCCACTTGGCAAACTCCTACTCATCCTGCAGTGCACTGCCAACCACCCACTCTGAGAAGCCTTCACATAGTAGGTGATCAATAAATGTTGACTGAATGAGTGAAATCTTTTTTTTTTTTTTTTTTTTGTGGTGCCAGGGATCGAACTCAGGCCCTTGTGCTTACAAAGCAAGCACTCTAATCACTGAGCTAAATCTCCAGCCCCCTAAATTAGATGTGAGATGTGTTGGTTTTTTTTTTTTTTTGTGGTGCCGGGGATCGAACTCAGGACCTTGTGCTTGCAAGGCAAGCACTCTAATCACTGAGCTAAATCCCCAGCCCGAATGAGTGAAATCTCTACCCTAACACCACTGAGGCAAGGCAGGCAGGAAAAGACTGTCCCCTACCAATCACCCTCTCCCTGCCATGGTGACCTAGTTCCTCGAGAGGAATAGGGTCATAGCTTTGGAGTTCGACCACAGCTTAAATTCTAGCTTTTCCACCTTCTGTCTTTGTGACCTCAAACAGGTTTCCTTTGCCCTCTGAGCCTCAGTTTCCTCATCCGTCAAGTGAAACGCAGGTACCTTCCCCATGTTGGGAAGAGTCTGTGGTCCCAGCAAGTCCTGGCAAGCACAGTTGTTACTGCTGAAGCGGAGCAAGCACAGAATGCCTTGTTCCTGCCGCTCTGGCCTTGGGCCCAGATCTTCCTACAGAGGATGGCATGGCCTCCACGTCCCTGACTGGGACCTGCTAATGCCCGAAGGAACCAGCTGGGCCCCTATGGTGACCTGACTCTGACTGCGTAGCCCAGGCGGCTTCAAAGGGTCTTTGTTAGGGGCACTTGACATATTTCATCTCACTCAGCCCTCACCCCATGAGACTGTCATTATCCCCATTTGACAGATGGGGAGACTGAGTCCCAGAGCTCTGCACAGGCCTCAGGTTGTGCGGTTTCAAGCTGCAGAGCCACAGACTCCATGTCTGTGTCACTCAGCACTTTTGCTTTGTCTCTGGCTCCCCAAGAAGTCTGAGCTTCCCTCCCTGCACCCACTGACCCCAACTCATGCACTTGCTCCTCACAGATCCAGGGAGCCATCAACATCATATGCCCCTGCCAAATGGGCTTGAGCTGCACATCCAAGGACCTGATGTGTCCCCGCCGGTGCCACTGGATTTAGAGGAGGATGCAGGCTGGTAGCGGTGCCCCCCCACACCCCCCAGGAGCTGGAGACCCTGAGCACACCCAGCTTGCTCCAGATCTGACTCCTGAAGTATTAAAGTCCCTTCCTGGCTCTGGCCTCTGTCTGCACTTTCCTGCTGGGCTCTGTCTGGAGGCATCGGATGGTGATGGGCGCAACTGCAGGGAGGGAATAGGGCAGGGAGGCTGTGGGAGGCCAGGCTGGGTCCAGGAAAGGGCATGTGGTGCGGGTGGCATGGGAGGGGCGGGGTTGGGGAGCGTGCCCCTTGATGGTGTTCAGTATTTGCTTTTGCTTTTGGTGGTGGCACTAGGGATTGAACCTGGGACCTTCACACTCAGCTCCATCCCCAGCCCTTTTTCTGTTTATATTTTGAGACAGAATCTCACTAGGTCACTATGAATAATTTGCCTAAGCTGGACTCAAACTTGCAATCCTGCCTCAGCCTCCCAGAGTGCTGAGATTACAGGCACACCCTCTGTGTCCACCAACATTTGTTTTTGTGATGGCTACGGAAATTGTCCAAAAAAAAAAAAAAAAGATTGTCCAACGGCAATGGTGGGTGGCAGTGTGGCTGATGCAGTGTTCCGAGCCCCACGGCAGGGACCACTGACACGCAGTTCCGGGAGGGGGAGGGGTGACAGTCCCGCGGAGCTGAGAGGTTAAGTAGCAGTTTGCAGAGGACAGGTGGCAGAGGTGACAGAGGAGATACACATCAGGGACAGGAGGGTCTGGATGACAAGCGTGTGTGAAAAGCGACCCATTTTGGGGACACCAAGGGAAAGGCTTTAAAAAGTCCCACTTATACAGACGTCCCAGGTCCCCAGCTTCACCCTGCAGTGCTGGGGGGAGGTGGGACAGGGCAGGAGCAGTGGTCGCACACCGAAGCGGCTCTTGGGCTCCCAGCTGGACAAGCTGGGGATCTTCCACCAGAGTGAGAGGGAAGGGGCAGGTGCTGCCTGGAGTGCCCGAGACTTAGAGTCACACTGTGTCACATGCAGGTGGGCGTCAGCACCTGGAGGTGAGGGCTGCCCAGGAGAAGAGAGAACTGGGGCAGGGAGTTCTCTGAATGGATCAGACCCCCAAGTCCTGGGGATCCTGGGGACTCATCTGGGGTGGGAGGCCACGCCAGCACCTTGGTCCCGGACGGGCACCAGGGAGATGAGGCGTCACTTTCTAATGTGAATTTCTGTTCCCCAGATAATGTCTCAGCAAGTACCCCAAAGTAGCATGGTACCTGCCCAAAGCTGGGATCCGCCTCAGCCCCGGGAGTCCCCGAGGCCCCAAGTGCTCCTGTCTGGAAGGGGCCAAGGCTGTCCCCCATGAAGGGATTTAAGGAGAAGCGAGCAAGCAGGGCCCCAGATGGCGTTCAGGGCCTTGACGGCAAGAGCAGCTGTGTGGGCACCAGGCAGCTCCGGGAGCTGTGTGACGCTGAGTGGCTGGGCGAGGGCCCGAGGGCCCAGGAGCTTGGCAGGGCTGGGCTGGGGGTTGCCCCAGGTCAACATCAAAGTCCTGCCGCTCGGTCCAGACTTCCCTAGGCCCGTGTCACAGGTGTCCTTGTGCACAGAACCTGGCTTGTGTGTCTCCAAAGACGCAGAAATCATTTAAAACCATCTACAGCTGTGGTCAGAGAGATGGAAAAAAGAAGCCACCTGAGAACACAGTCTTCTGAAGCTCCCTCCTCTTGCCTCCTCTGCCGCCCACCGTTCTGCTGCCCAGGATGGGTGTTCCTGCCCCGCCCAGAGCCTGGCCCAGAGCTGGGGAGGAAGTAGGAAGGCACCTCTCAGCCCGGGTCTTTCCCTGGTCTGGTGTGAATGAAATCCCCAGAGGAGGCTTCGGTTCCCTCCCCTCCTGCCCTGACCGGCTCTGTCTCCCCCAGAGTCCACCCTCTGAAAGCCCAGTTGACTGCAGACCTCTTTTAGCCGCGGGAGAACCAAGAGGGGTTGAGACGCTGGCTGAAGTTCACTCAGTGAGTCTTCTGGAGGCAGGAAGAGACGGTAAGGAAGAGGAGCTAAGGGAAGAGACCTGATTCTGCACTCTTGTAATCCTAGCACTCTGGGAGGCTGAGGCAGGAGGATCACAAGTTTGAGCAGGTTCAGGAGGTTTAGGGTTGCAAAGTGTTTGGAGTCGGATGCAGACTCGCTTGTTTGTGCAAAGTTCCCCCTCCCAGAAGCAGGCTGGGGTAGCCTGGGGATGTCTGGCTCAGCTTTGGAGATGACTGTTTTCGGCCACGCCTCTGGTTAGATATGCACCCAGGACTGAGCCAGGCTGCCTTCCCAGCTGCAGAGCTTAGGGACAAGAGCTCAGGACTGAAGGTACAATCAATCCTCTGGGTGTAGCTAGAGCACCCTTTGTGAATCGCAGCAACACTGTAAGCCAGACCTCGGTGGGAGACGCCGGCCATACTGTGCGTTTCAGGTGGCTGGGGGACCATGTGGGGACACGAGTGCCCTCCGCTTGGAGGAGGCCTGGGAAAGAGAGGCGGCAGGTCGCGTACTCAGCTCCAAGGGTTCCCCAAGTCTCAACATGTTAGAGAAGAAGGGGAGGCCGGAGGACCTGGAGAGGAACCTAAGCCTGTGCGGTTCACTAACTTACCACCAGACACCGGAAAGCACCAGGGGGAATTATGATTCAACACACGGTGCTAGGGAGACTGGATGTCCACATGCAAAAGAAGGAAATTGGACACTTACCTTGCAACAGACACAAGAGCCAACTCGAAAAAGATCAGAGAGCTAAATGAAGGATCTAAAATCATAAAACCCCTAAAGGAAAATGTAGGGGGAATACTATATGACACTGGTCTTGGCAAGGATTTTGAGACAGGACACCAAGTGCACAGGAGATGAAAGCAAAAATAAACAAGTGGGACTTCATCAAACTAAAAAGCTTCTGCACAGTACCGGAAATAATCAAAAAAGTGACAAGATAGCCTGTAGATTAGAGGAAAATATCAGAGAGCCGTGTATCAGATAGGGGCTCAATAGCCAGCACGTATAAGGGCTCACACAACTCACCATCCAAGAAGTAAATGACCTGGTTAAAAAACGGGCAAAGGACCTGCAGAGAAATTTCTCCAGAGAAGACGTAAAAATGACCAACAGGTTTATGAAAAGGTGTTCAGCACCATTAATCACTGGGAAAGGCAAATGAAAACTATGAGAGATGGCTTCACTCCAGTGAGAATGGCTTCCACCACAATCCCGAGTGTGGGTGTGTGAGAGGAGGAAAGAGCACATTTGTGTACTGTGGGCAGAAATGTGGACGGAGGCTGCTGCTGCGGAAAAGAGTGAGGAGCACAGAACTATCACATGACCCAGAGACCCCTGGAGATGGGGCCCTGCCATGTTTGTTGCAGCGTTTTCCACAGTGGTCCAGCTATGCAAAAAGCCAGAGTCCGTGGACAAACAAAGAGATTGTGATACGTGGATATAAGGTTATCATACAGCCTTATCAAAAAGGAGACCCTAGCTGGGTGTGGTGGCGCACCCCTGCAATCCCAGTACTCCAGAGGCTGAGGCAGGAAGATGGCTGTGAGTTCAGGGCTGGCCTGGGCTACACAGCAAGATCTTGTCTCGTTTTTATTGTATTGTTTTGTCAGTAGGGTCTAGCCATGTAGCCCAGGCTGGCTTTGAACTCACAGCGATCACACTGCCTCAGCGGCCACAGTGCTGAGACCACAGGTGTGTGCCACGATGCCCAGCAAGATCTGACCTCAAAAAACAAAAATAAACAAACGAAGAAATGAAAAGAAAAACGGGGAGACACCTCTGCCATTTTCAATAATAGAGATAAATCTGGAGGCATTATGTAAAGAGAAATAAGCTGGATGCACGATCTCACTCACGTGAAGAATCTTTACATAAATAAACTGAGTACAGAACACGTGAGGTAAAACAGTGTCTATAGGAGGGAGAAGTGGACTGAGGGGGGAATAGGAGACAGGTCAAAAGGCCACACAGCCACAGCAATGTAGAACTGAGTAAGTCCGAGACCTAATTGCAACATAAGGACTAGAGTTACTACACTGTGCTGTGTAAGAGAGTGGATTTGAGAGGCTCTTACTATGAAAGAAAGAAAAAAACATAACCACATCAGATAATGGTGGTTGTAATAGCACATCTCTGTGTTTAGATATAGTAAGATAACTATATCAAAACATTGTGTGGTAACCTTCAATGTATACAATTTTTTTTTTCGTGCTGGGGATCGAACTCGGGGCCTTGTGCTTGCGAGGCAGACACTCTGACCGCTGAGCTAAATCCCCAGCTACAATTTTAAAGAATATTAATTTGGGGAAATTTTAGCTTTTTGCAATATTGAATGCTTTCATCCCAGGGGGAACATAATTTGCTTTTTGAAAAAGTTTAAGTTGTCTTTGATGTCTTTTAAGAAACATTTTTATGATCTGAAGAGAAACCAGAGTGTAAGAAACATTTTTAGCTTCAACGATGTCATCATTTCAACACTATTTCAGATGCTTTACATCCTTTTTTTTTGGTAGTAAGTCTTCAACACCCACTTTGTTTTACACCTATCTCCAGTCAGACAAGCTACGTTTCAAGCGCCCGTAGTGTGGCTGCCAGGGCCCAGCACTGAAGGCTTTTTGTGAGTCAAGGTTGCAAACATCCCGTTCCTGCAGCGACTGCCTAGTGGATCTAGAAGGAGCTGGGACACTTCTGGGGTTGGGATGTTCAGGTGGACAGTGTCAGTAGCGAAATTGTAACTTAGAGGACATCTTTGGGGAATTAGAAGAGGGTGACTCCTCTGCTCCAGGCTTGTGAGAGGAAGTTGGTTTCAAATAGCCACAATGACAGAGTGCCCCTGTATTCCAGGCAGAAGAGTCTGTGCTGATAAACACAAATCACTCCAGGTATTTTAGGTAGAAAGGATTTAATGGAGGCTAATAGAGGCTTGGGATCTTGGCCACTTGCTCCTGCAGACTGCAATTTCCCACTCCTGGAAACCAGGAACATTTCCTTCATGGTCTAAAACACTATGCTGGGCCCTGTGGTCACTCTGAGGACACATGAAGAAGACAGGACTGAAGATCTACATCAGTGCCGAGTCTGGCACCCAGGAGTGTGAACTGCCCCCGCCTCTGGGCTGAGACCAGAGTAAGACCGTGAGTGCCTCTCTGGCTGAGTTCTAACTTATGTGTGGTGGGCACTGTGGCCCGCTGTCCTTTGACAGCACTGCTCCCCTCCTTCGCCAGTGGAGCCCCAGTATTGCATAGTGCTTGGACGGCACCGTGTCCAGGAGGGAGAAGATATTGGCTGGTTGCAGTAATCCCTTCCCTTTGCTGTCCCCGCCTCCCTTGCAGCTAAAAGTGGTCAGGTGACCAGGCTCAGGCTATTGTGATGTGAAGAGAATCCTGTCTGGAGGCTTCTGGAAAAGATGAGAAGGGAGCAAGGAGAACCGCTCTGCTCCTCGCCCCCTTGAGCCCCGCTCTGCTCTGCTTCCTGCCTTAGCACACAGCACAGGGGCACGAGGTCAGGAGCTGCTGCACCTAAATTTCATATGGTTCGCTGTTGTTGAACCATATGAAATTGGTTCTAGATCTAACATGGCCCCCAAAGCCTTGCGTGTTTGGAAGGTGATTCGGTTATGGGTGCTTGCAGCTGGCTGGTCAGAAGAGGCAGGTCACTGGGGACGTGAGCTGGGAGGGTTTATCTCCCTTCCCAGCTCCTTCCTGGATTCTCTCTGCTTCCTGGCCGCCATGACAGGAGCAATTCTCCTCTGCCAGACCTTCCACCACGCACCTCCACCTGAGGCCAGCCGACCATGCAAAGACCGAAACTTCTGAAAGGTGAGCCCAAATAAACCTCTCTCCTTTAAATTTCGGGTGTCAAGTATTTTGTCCCAATGAGGAGGAAGGAGATTAAGACAACCATCCCCCACTCTCTGTAAGAATCTCCTCTCCAGCATCCTCACCCAGGCCCAGTGAGCTTCCATTTGCACACCGTGATGATGAGGAGCTCACTATTGCCCAAGGTAACCGTGTGTGATAGATCCAAGGGTGATGATTTTTATATAAGTGAAAGTTAAATTCTCTACAGTTTCCGCTCATTTTCTTGATGTGAATATTGAGAAAGAACAGTGAAACCTGGGAAGAGTAGGGGGCGGAGTCAGTTTGGTATAGTGCTTTTCTTTCTTTTCTTTCTTCCTCTCTCTTTCCTCTTTTCTTTCTTTCTTTTTTTTTTTT
>PVJO010017628.1:0-38621 GCA_004026905.1 Hystrix cristata | reverse complement strand
CTTTGTATATTCTAGATGTTAGACCTTTGTCTGATGGATAGCTAGCAAATATTTTTTCCCAGTCTGTGGGTTTTCACCCTACTCTATTGGTGATTTCTTTTGCTGTGCAAAAACCTTTTAA
This sequence comes from Hystrix cristata, assembly GCA_004026905.1. Taxonomy (NCBI): domain Eukaryota; kingdom Metazoa; phylum Chordata; class Mammalia; order Rodentia; family Hystricidae; genus Hystrix; species Hystrix cristata. The sequence goes on along the minus strand of PVJO010017628.1, from coordinate 38,500 downwards.
TAGCATGTGGTCCCAAGCACTGATTCTTTGTATTGTTTCCCGTGCAGTCTGGGTTTTGTTCATAAATTTTTTTCCTACGCCTATGTCTTCGAGGGTTCTTCCTATTCTATTCTCCAGTAAATTTAATGTTTCTGTTTTAATGTTTAGATCTTTGATCCACTTTGATTTGAGTTTAGTACATGGTGAGAAACATATATCTAGTTTTAATTTTCGACATGTGGTTAGCCAATTTTTCCAGCACCATTTGTTAAATAGGCTGTAAATTTGCTTTTAATAATGCATTCATCCAAATAAATGTCACACCTGAATCTCACAAGGGAAGCTCTATACATATTTTTTCCATGGATACTATGTCTCAATCCACTTTTGGAATCTTTCAAAATCTTTAGGGTAAGAGGAAATGAGTACGACATACACAGACACACTTTGTTTTTCTCAAAGTACCACTCATTGTCTGGTCATTAATGCTATTCATCAACTTTGATTCCCAGTATCTTCCTCCACCAAAAAAAGAAAAGAAAATTTTAGCCAAATAAAATGCAGATATTTCACCCACAAAGAAATTCAAAGGAATTGGAATTTGTTTTGGATTTTGAAATCTTTTTGTAAAATAAAAGTTCCTAAGAGATGTTTTAAGCTACGGTTATGTTCTCTGGGAAAAGAACACTGAGAATCCTCCACCAGAATTTAGACAAAGAAGAAGTCACCTCCATCTTGGAGTGCCACCTTTGCCCAGGCAGGGGGCCACTTCCGCAAGGTCACACTTCTTGTTCTGTCAGTCCTGTCTGGACTTAAAAGCACCCACTATTCTGATTCCATCTTCAAGTCCATGAGGACAGACTGGTCTTCTGAGTTCCCTTTATTCAGAGCGGGAAGGTCCCTCTTGAAGGAAACACATCCTCCACACCCGTATGAGCAGGCTGGGGACTGGAACTTCGTTTTTAGTGACCAAAGAATGTACACCCAAGGTGCGTGTGGGTAGCTCTTTGTCCTGGCTCGGGTATTCAGAGGTGTGTTTGTCTAATCAGGGTTTTATAAACCACAATGAGCTTTCACATGCATGATCTCTGAATCATGCATATTGGGATTGTTGGGATTGTTGTTTTCCTTTGTTTTGTGGGTTGTATTTGGAGAATCAAGTCGAGGTGTAATGAATAATACATTTCCATTTGGGAAGGGAGAACTCGTGGAAAGAAAGGAATTATGAGCTTAGATACTCAATAACTGTTCTCTAACCTTTCCCTGCACTTTTTTGCAGGTACTGGGTATAGACTTCAGGGCCTTCACACTAAGCTACTCCTCAGCCCCATTATTTAGTTTTAGTTTTAGTTTTGAGACTGGGTGTCATTAAGTCACTAAGTTGCCCAGGCTGAGCTCAAACTTTCAGCCCTCTTATCCTAGCTTCTCAGAGTGCTGGGATCACAGGTGTGTGCCACCATGCCCACTTCATTTTCCATACAATTTAGAGTCATTAAGAAAAATGTTCTGGGTAGCGGACTCAGTGCAAGGAACCCTAATGTTGGTATGGACCCTCCCAGTCGCCAAGAGCCTCTGGTTCTAGTCTCTCTTTTTGACTTTGATTTTCCTTTCTGGCTCTTAGTTGTACCACTTACATTGTGAAAAATTAGATACGGACATCTATACTGAAAAAAGGTTTGGGAGAACATAATAATTCAGCTTTCGTTTTCCAAAGGACATTATCTTAAAAAACAAAACAAAACAAAAAAAAAAACGAAAAAAAAAAACCTAACTAGAATAACCGCAGAGGGGAAAACAGATCTGACTGAGCAGAAATAAAAATACTGTGAATTGGTTAAGCATCCAAACTCATTATGGAAGCAGAGTCAGCCTTCTCCCTTAGAGTCTCGGGTCCCAGAGCACATTGCATCTTTGTGCATTTCAAGTGACTACAGCTAACAGAGATGCTCTGAACGAGTGGCAAGTGGCAGGAGAAGGTTGAGTTTCCCTCTGAGTCTCCCAGTTCACCTTCTTTCTCACTCTCCAGCAACAGCTGCCCCTCGTCCCTCAGAATGCAGAGATAGCTCCAGGGTACCCCCCCAACCCTCCAGCAACCTCACAGCTGAGTCCCTCACACTCCTCAGCCAGCTGCTCAGTGAAGTCACGAAGTATTTTGGTCCCAGTGATGGAGGTGTGAACGGCAGCTTCCACCTCAGATGAGATCATGCATGTGAATGCTCATTGCAGTTTATAAAACTCCGATTAGACAAACACAGGAGGGGTTATTTTACAGCTCCGTAACTCGGCGCCATTGGGAAGAATCATTAGTACCCTCCCCACACCTTCAGTGCCATCTGTTTTCTTCCCCCTTTGACCATGTTCCCATTGCCTGGATTCTTCTCTACTGGAATGAATTGATCGCAAGAGCTCAGGATACAAAGACAGGCATGACCATTTATAGATCACTCCTTCTTGAAAAATGTAAAGAGTGCACCTCCTGTTACAATAGAGGACTTAAGTGTCACTAAAGACCAAAGTAGCAAGCCTTCCCAGGAGTCCTCTTTACTGAGCGAGTTCATATCCAGTCGTGTGCCATGGAACGGTGTATGGGTCACTGAAGGAGAGGACAGAGAGGTGGTCCTATAAGATTATAATGGAGCTGAAAAAAATCCGATCACTTAGTGATATCTAGCCGTCACAATGTCTTAGCACAATGTGTTACTTATATTTCTGTGGTGATGCCAACATAAACAAACCTACCGTACTTCTAATCATACAAAAGTATAGCATAGACAGTATGTATAGTAATTCATGCTGGATAATAACTTCATTACCAGTTTATGCATTTACAGAACTATGTATTTATTGTTACTTTAATAATACTTATAAAAACCCTCTATAAAGTGGATTGTCAGATAATGCAGCCTGCTGCTCACACATCTCGTGTTTACTTTGTCTCTTGATTACATCAGGTGTCACATGGAGTGAATGACCTATACCAGTGATGACGCACCTTTTAGAGCTTTCAATGGTGCAAACGGCCCGAGTGCCACAGGTTTGCCTCCCCTGATACATCATCCAGATGCGTATACTCTATGATGTTCACACCAGGACAAAGTCACCTAACGATGTCTTTCTCAGAGTGCATGTCTGTTGTTAAGCAACGTGACTTTTAAAACAAATTTCTGTAGGTCACCCCTCAAGCTCTGTATCTTCAATGACTATGTGAAGGGAACCTTTGAGGCATAAAACTGTATAATTCAGGGCAAACTAGAAAAAATAAGGAGGGCATGTGATTCTAGTCCTCTAATTCACTGGAGATCTGCTTGGCCTAGCCTGCAAAGATGTACTAAGGGTATCAATTATTTGATAGTCTCCTTGTCACTGGTTGTTACAATTTAGATCTGAAATGTTCCCCAAAAGCCTCATGTGCTCAAAGGTGGGGCTTTTGGAAGGTGACTGTATCATGAGGGCTCTATACTCATCTGTGGATGAATCCATCAGTGAGTTCAAAGCTGAGTGTGCTATGAGGAGGTAGACTTGGTCAGAAGAGGTGGGTCACTGGTCACAGAAAAGGAATGTGACCCAGATGGGTTTATCTCCCTCCCCAGCTCCTTCCTTTGCTCTCCGCTTCCCGACTGTCATGAATTGGGTAGCTTTTCCTCTGCCATACCCCTCTGCCATCTTGTTTCTGGCCAACCTTGGGTTGAAACTGTTAGCCGAAATAAACCTGTCTAGCTTTAGCTTGTGGGTGTCAGGTATTTTGTCTCAGTGACCAGCAAGTGACTAAGACAGCGTGTCTGTGCACCTTTACTGCACAGTCACTGGCCCGGAGCCATGACGCTGGCCTGTGCTCTCCACACGACTTGAAGGGGCCAGGGTGATAGGGACGTCTCCGCTCCTAACACTCTCCTCTCTCAAATGTTCCACTTCAGCTCCAGATGTCCAGCCCAAACCCAGGAAAAACTGACTTCTGCCTCTCTCCCCAGCGAAAAGGTCCACTGCACTTGATTAAACCACCCTCCCTGCCACCGCTCTGTGGCCGTGGACTCCACCAAAAGGGATGACTGTGGCTCAGAAACCCCAGCTGGGATTCTCTTCATCAGCCCTCGCTTTCCAGTCTCTTGTGCTATCTCAGGGGCTTTCATCTTGTAGCTTAATTTACTTCTAATTATCATTGGTAACACATGAAGATAATTTCGTCCAAGGAATGGAGACCCTACAGGTAACACTAAGGCTCTCCATGGGCCATCTCCCTCGTTAACTCTCTCTAGATACAGCTACAGGTATTGCCTGGTGTGAATGCTTCTAAAAATATTTCTGCACATTATATTTATGGAGATGTAGGGGAGCCAATCTATATTACTAAGGAAATCACGCCATTCTGTATGTTGCTGTGTAAATTGTTTGGTTCCCACCTAATCTATCTTTGAGGTTTCTCTGCCTTATTAAAAATAAAAAGCTACATCGCACCCAGTCGTACGTATGTTTCATCTTCTATTTAACATTGAATCAATTGATGGATTTTAGGTTGTATCTAATTTTGACTCTTGTGTAGGAGTGCAATAAACATGCAGACACGGGCTGCCTATGTACTTATGTGAGTTTTCATCTCCTATTTCATGAAATAGGAGATGAAAGACTATTCACATTTGATACATATATTATATATACCTGTATATGTATATATCTATATATGTATATATATAGGTGTATATATGACCAGAGAAAGCCATTCTCTGTGCGTCTATAGATATATAGTACCTTGGTTCATGAACTTAATTTGTTCTATGATTTTGGAAAAGATGGCCATGGTTGTGTTTGTCACCTGATGCAGAGTTTACAAACAAAAACAAAATTTTGCCAAATGCTTCTGTTTGTGAACCAAATTGTTGGCAAATGATAGTGTTTGTGAATTGAGGCACCACACACACACACACACACACACACACACACACTCACATATATCTCCAATGTCCTTCCAGGTGTCTATCCCAATTTTCAGTGTTTAATTTCCTGTTACAGAGGTAAGCAGTGTCTGCACTCTGTTGATTGTTTCTTTGCTGGTCTACTGTCCCCACATTGTTTCAAGCTGACCGGGACCACCGGCTACGACCCTCCTCTCGTGTAGCTGTCGAGTGTCTGACGCGGCTATCCGGACATCTGAGGAGGGGATGTGCTTGGGAATGACCAGTTCACTCAGTGGATTTCAGAAAGTCATCCTGAGACAAGGGCAAGCTACAGCCTTACATCTGCACTCAACTAAATGTGTCCAAATTGACCTTAATCTCCGTGCATCTACTGAGAAAATCAGCCATCTCTTCAAGGTGGATTTATTGCTTATCTGTCAAGGGCTTGGGGTGATGCTAGGTACTGTGTACTTTAGATGTGAATACGAGTTTTGTCCCTTGCTCCAGGGAGCTTGTGACTGGATTAAGAAGGGATAATTATAAGCATAAAACACATAATAAGGCGAGGCTGTGGGTGATTAAATGCTAAACATTAGCAACTGCAAGCTTATGGAGCAAGAAAAGAGTGCTCTTTGAGGGCAGACCAATTGGAAAAGCTTTAAGGAGCAAAGGAGAATTGAGTTGGGTCTAAATTGTTGTGAGGGCTTTTGCTGGGGAACAAACAACACATAGAAGGTGGGAAGAGTTACTTAAGGGCTAATTTGGGTGAGAGGACTGGGGAGCCAGAGAAGCTGGCTGCAATGCTGAGATTAAGCAGGAGAAGTAAGGCAGAGAGTGGGGCGATTACATAGGGTTTGGGGCAGCTTTAATGGTAAGTGATTGTCTGAGCCGTTTTTCATTACTTCAACAAAAATTGGAGGTGATATAAACTTCTGCTCACAAGTAGCACCTGATTTCTGTTGTCATGATAAATGGAAACTGTCCAAAGAGTAGAGTAGGGGGCAGTGGAAAGAAATTAATTAAACTGATCTCGGGCTGTTATGGTAAGTTTGTTAGGGGCAACCATGGAAAGCGTAATGACTGAAGTCAAAGTGACTTCAAGAAGGAGAGAATGAGAACATGAGGTAGCTTTTAAATGGGGCCATGAATATCTAATCCAGACCTGCCAGGGGAACCTGCTCTGAGGTGACTTCCGGTGTTCAGTGCTTTCCCAGGCCTATCCTCCTCCCCTTCCTCCTCCCCCTCCCCCCTTCCCCTTCTCCTCCCTCTTCTTCCTCCTCCTCTTTTCCTGCTTCCTCGGCCTCCTTCACCTTCCCCTTCTCCTTCCCCTTTCTCTTCTTCTCCTACTCCAAATGGTAATGAAAGAAGGCCAGGGAAGCACCACTCGCTCCTAGGGGTAGCACACAGCTTTGCTGAGTCAGTCAGCCAATGACGGTTGACTCCCACCCCAGCTGAGGTGAATCCAAGCTGTCAGGAGCACCAGGGAGCCATCTACTTAGGGAATGAAAATGACTTTCTTGAAGATTGGAGAAATTAAGAGCTACGAGTTCTTGCAGAGAATTGAGAAGCCTCACTGATTTTGACAACTGAGCTGGTTTCTTGTCTCTGTACCTCGGTACCTCCCACGGTTCCCACCTTCTGCCTACATCCTGATTGCTGTCCTGGACCGCCTTTCAGGATGCACTGTGCCGCACTCCTAGTCTTCCAGAGGGCGGTGATCCTCCTGATGGCTCCCCGGAGTACGGAGTACGGAGTACAAGTGACAGGAAAATGCATCCAGCCCCACCCTCTCTTGCTCGGGACGTACTGCATTTCCAACCCAGGTACAACAGAACTCTTCATAGTCGGGGCGGGGGGAGACTAAAAATGAGACCTTAATAAAGCCCAAAATGAGACATTAATTAAGACTCCGTTGGAAACAAGTAAAGGAAACAGCAGGCTGGAATGAAGAAAAAATTGTCACATATTAACTTGCTCGTCATTTTACACACAGTCCAGTAAGAAGGCTGGGGGTCTGACGTGAAGCCTGGTGGTACCAGGGAAGCTGGCAGTAGAGACACTGCAGCAAGAGCAGACATGGCTCTGGGCAAATCATGCTGAGAGCTGGTCAGTGCGAAGGAGGAGAAAGTCACTTCTGTCTTGAACTAGACTTTGTAACACAGATGCTTCTTGTGCCATGTAGCCCACAGGTCCTGCTCAGTGCTGCCAAGTAAGGGATGGGAGGAAAGAATCAACTCGGAACTTAAAGAATTGATGCCAAGAGCTTTCCCATCAGAGCCAGAAGTTTGGGCTGGGAGCAGAGGGATTGATTATACCTCTTATCTGATGTTATTGACTAAACCACTAACATTCAGGAAGGGTCACAGGACACCTGCTGCTGATGTCATGAAGTTAAGGCTAAGGATAAATCAACCCACCTCTAAGAGACTGTCAAAAAGGAAAAGCATTCCAAACAGGCAGCGTGTTAATGAGGAAAGAAAGAATTCAGGGACATGGTCGCACGAGCATAACACTCACAAACAGGGGTGAAGCCAGACAATTCTCACGGTTGAAAAAACAGACATTATAAAAAGAAGCATCAGGTTAAGAAAAAAAAAATCAGAGGAACACAGGCAGAAAAATTTGGTGATATCTAATGGGATAAAGGGTTAGAAAATGAAGTCTGGGGCTAGGAGAAAACAGTGAATTTCCAGAATCAGTACAGAATTTCTGCCAGCACTCACAACCCCTCGCGCCGACAGCCATCCGCTAACCAGCCACCCTGTATTCTGTGGTGGTTACCTGCACATAGGCGGGCTTGAATGGAAAGCTTTCCGTGGGTGGGAATCATTCTTGCTTTGCCAGTTGGACAGTGTGAAGTAGCTCATACATTTTTTTCTTCAAATTTTAAATACCTGGCCAATGCGAGACCAGTGAATACCCGCATCCCTGCTAGATTAATGAAAGCCAACTAGGACCTCCAACCCTGCAATAAGTTATTAGGATAAGATGAATAAGCGATTAGCATAAAGTGAAAACCCACCTGGGAGAGGAAAAGGAGAAGAAGCATGGAGATAAAAAGATAGTGAGTCATGATTGAAATCTCAGGAGTTAGAAAGTGTCGTGTGGAAAGCGAAGAAAAGAATGAGACTGTAAATCAAGCTGTGACAAGCTACTATGCCTGGAAACAAGGCAGTGGTCCCCCAAATAGGAGGTCCGTTTGCAGCCACCCCATTCCAATTCTACCATCATATCTGTAGAAAATAAACCTTATAATTTGTTTGTATTGATTGATCGTTTGATTGAGACAGGACCAATATAGTTCAGGCTGCCCTTGAATTCACTATGTGGCCCAGGATGGCCTCCAACTCATGGTGATCCTCCTGCCTCAGCCTCTCAAATGCTGGGATTACATACATGTACCACCACTCTCAGTTTGTTTTTATTTGTCCCCTTTCTCTTGTTTGAATGGACAGTTGGTAGTGAGGTAATGTACTTTATCCCAATCTAAGTGAACCTGCAATATCCAAATTTTCGTTGCTGTCTCCAAAAGGATGAGCATCAAAGAAAAATAATAACTAGCAGTTTTAAGTCAAGAAAGGCCATGGATTGCCAGCAACTATGAGACATTAGAAAGAAGCAAGGAAGGGGTCACCCCTAAAACATTCAGAGAGAAGGTCCCTGACCACACTTTCACTGTAAATTCTAAGCCTTCAAAACTGTTGCTCTTGAACCACTCAGGTTGCAGTACTTGGTCAAGGTAGCCCTAGGAAACCAATACAACCCTCTCTTTTCCCTACTTCCATCAGAAAACACCTGATGATGATTAGTCCTTCCTGGAAGAAGAACCATGGACGCTTGCAGATAACTATGATTAAGAGGGGACCAGGCAAAAGGCCAAAAGGAAAGCGCTCCTGCAATGCCCAACCCCAGTAAGACATTTGGGTCTTGTGTTTTATGAACCCTGAAATCACCCCATCAAATCTATATTGCTGATGAGCCAGTCCCTGCTCAGCAAATTGAGAAAGGAATGGCAAGGGTAGATATAAATAACATTTACTGAGAGTTTATTGTATGCCAGGCAGCAGTCTACACACTTGACATGGAGTACTTCTTCTAACCCTTTAAGGTAGGATGATGACCATGTTACTCTACAGAGGATGATTGTCTCAAAGTCATTTGCTTAAGGTCATTGAGCTAGTAAGTGGTAGAAGCAGAGTTTGACTCCAGGAAGTTTCAAAATAAAGATAGGAGGATTTAGGATTCCCAGTCCAGTTCGATGTTCAAATTAGGAAGAGGTTCCGTTAGATCCTGGGTAGATGGAGTCAAAGGCCCAGGGGCTCATCCACCCAGGGCCTCTCTGTGGGTGGAAAGGTCTGCACTAGAGCTCACAGTGCAAATGCCTTAGGAGCCAGACAAAGAATGTTATTAAGGGAGGGAGGCAGGGTGGCTTATGGGCCTGAGAGAACAGGCCATTTGGAAGTATCCACAACCAAATAAACAAAGAATCAAAGGTAGGGAGATGAAGATTTCAGCCACCGAACTGGCCTGGCAGGCTTGGTCAGATTCAATCTGATGGAAGCCAAGAGCCCCACACAGGATCCCCAGCTGTGCGATCCAAATCTGAGCAGGATGGGATGTTGCAACCAGACAACATGGGGGTGGAGGTGTCATGGTGGCCTGCTCACTTCTCCTTAGTCAGAAAAACCTCAGGAAAACAGAGATAAGAGGGAAGAAGAGGAAGGAGGATGAAAGAGATTGAGCTGTGTCTTTAACTCTGATCATTCTAAGTAATGGCTCGGGGCAGTTTTTGGTTTTAATTTGTTTTTTGCATGGATTAGTATTTATCCTCCAAACATTTAGGTATATAGAAGACATCTGATGTGTGGCTGTTTGAAGAAACTATTTGGCAGAATGTTCATGCCTTTGTCTCCAGGAGCTAGAACCGGTGAAGACACTAGAGTTTGAGGATAGAGGAAGGAAGGGAGGTGGGGCGGAAGGGAGTAACCCTGCCACAGGAGAGTGGCCAGATCTCTGAGTCCCACGGGCATCTTGTCAAGATGCAGTGTCCTGTGTGAGACCCTGAAAACTTAGCCTAGATCTGAAGTGGATGCTGGAGGATGAAATTAACTTATGCAAAATAAATAAGTAATACTTCCTTTACACTTGAGCCCATGGATTGAGGTTGAAAACCATAACAAAGAGTAATAACCAGATCTGCAGTCAGTGGAAATCTTCCATTTGGGACCATCCTTGGTCTCCAGGGCATAGTTTACTGAATGTCACAGAAAGACCACACTATACCACGTAGCAAGGGTGTTAGACACCACGGGGACTATTCAGCACCATCCCTGTGCCCCTTGCACCCTCCTCTTCTGGCCGAGCCACCTATGACCCCTCACACCCCTCAGCTAGCCCTTAGGACTAGGGACGCTGCCTAACTTAGTGCTCTAAGGTGGGGCCCAGAACTGACTTTCATTGAGTTTGTGTCTTGCTATATGGGACCTGCAAGCCGCTCTACCTTGCCTCATTTGGAAAGTCCTGGTTGGTGTGATGAGAGTCCCTGTAAGGAGGACTCTGATGAATGTTGACCAGGCATAGCATACAGAAATGGAGTCTGTGGCTCTCATTGCTGTGGGGCATATATCATAGACAATTTCACTGAGCACCCAGCTGTGATATGAACTTTGAGAAGTCATAAACTCGTCCCTTACGCTTTGCTTTATCCTTTGCTTTTTAGCTAAATGAACAGAAATAGAGTCTCTATTTATTCCAGGGAAGAGACAAAATTCGGAGTACTCTTTTTACCAGCAGCCTCTGATTTTATCAGTCTATAAACTGATCTATTCCCCTAGAATCATGTAATCGAATACAAAGGCATTAAACATGGGGCTGATTTTTATGAAGGAAAAGGCGATGGTCATGCAAATTCCAGTATAGAAAACCCACGGAATGTAGAAAGGACCGTTTTTATGGGAGATCCGTTGAGTGTTTGACTCACTTTATTTTTGTCAGACACCGCCTTTTCCTGGTCCTCCCAGCAGATCCTACCCTGGCCCCTGAAGGAATTTAAGGAAAATGACTCAAGTCCATCCTAAACTTGCCATGGAGGGTGGTTAGGCAGTTGATGGTGATGTCACAGACAAAGCAGGCCACAGGAGTCCACAGGAAATAATCTCCAGCTCAAATCCACCACCAGAGAAGCTGTTACATAAGCAAGAGGTGTATGAAACTATCCATCAAAGTTGTCATTCGCCTTTTCACTCTCAAAATCTCACTTTGACTCCAGAATTATCACTTTTTTTTCTTCAGTCCATTGACAGTCAATTTTGATTTGGGTCCAAATAAGAGCAGAGTGGGGCTCACTCTGCGGTCTGCGGCTGAGTGGGAGAGAACACTGGGGCTAAGAAAGCCTGGGGTCTGGAGTCTGTTCTACCATAAGCTAATCTCTGTATCCATAAAGTGGGGGGTCAGAATGCAGGTGATCCCTGCATTTCTGCCCAGCTTTGATAGTCACTTATTCCACAGTTACTGGCTGCATGACCAAAACTGGCTTCTTGGTTTAAGGGATCTTACGCACTTCCTAGAGTCCTGCCCAGACCAAGAGATATAGAAGAACCAGACAAACAGAACCCATAGCCAGGAAGTAGTCTACCTGAACATGTTGAGAACAACACTTTTTACACAGGACGTGGTCACTAGTTAATATTTGTGAAATAGATTTTTTTTTTTGCATGCATGTTTCCTTTGAGAAGGGTTAAATTTTCATGGTAGGATAAAAGAACAATCCATAATTCCTAGAGCAAAGCCTTAATGAAACATGATCTGGGTCCAGAAGCAAGCCATCCCAAAGGCCCAAACCAAAAGAAGCCTAGTGATGAAAATAAGAGGAAATTATATGAACAAAAATATATGCTTTTTACTACAATTTATGTCTGTCATACAGAGTCAGTTGATTATCATAACTTATCATATGGGCTCCAAAGAGCAAATACCACAAGAACCAAAATCCATGATTTCTCTCAACCACCAAGCGCCAGCTGTAAACCAAGACACCCTTGTTCAGCACTATTGCTCCTAAGAGCAGGCAGCTCTTTCCAGGGTTGTATTTGGGTTTGGACCAAAAGTCTGAGCGCCGTAAATGTGCAGCTGGTGAGTTTGTTTAGTTCACATTCAGATTCAAGGCCACGGACTCCTGCTCAAAATGTGCATCTTATTGTGATTGGATTTAACCAATCTAATGGTTGGTTTTCTGTTGCAATGAGAGAAATTCTGACTTAGCTCCTGAACTCCATGAAGTCAGGGTTCAGATGGGAGATATTCTTATATCTCCAACAAATAGTCTAGTAGGTGCCACAGGATAAATACTTAATGACTTGCTAAATGAGTAGATGAGGATTGTTGATTATACATGCTGCTTCTCCCCCACACACACACTGCCCTCTGCCTTGCTAGGCCCTACCTCTGATCTAAGTTCAAAGCAAAGGACAAAATGGCAGCCTCACGCAAGAACACTCAATGAAGCTACTGTAGTCTAACACTCTGTTCACGCACTTTTCCCCGGAATGAGAGCTTTCTTTGTTTGGTGCAGGGAGAGAAGGTTTTGTGAAACTCACTCATCACATTTTCCTCTCTGTCTTTCTCCTTGCTAAAGCTTGGATTCTGGGAGTCTTCTCATTAGGAGGCATCTTCAATCCTGAAAGTTTAAGTGGGGCCCAGGAGAAAGGGACAGACACTGCAGCTTGAGGTCTATGGTGGAACCTGTCCAAAAGGAAAAGAGTCTTTAAGATCTTGGCGTTGTCTAGCCCAGCTTATATGGCGCGGAACAAAATTCTTGTCATTAACAGGTAACAGTTTTCTGGTGCCTCCTTTTAGGAATCCAGCACTGTGAGAGTAACTGAGCATGATACAGGTGACAAATAGTTAAAAAGAAACTGTACTGAATGTGTGGGTGTGTAACTTTTGCAGAGGTTCAAAGAACCCTCAAGGAGAAACCCAGCCATTTGGAAAGTTGCGGAAGGAAGATTGCAAGTTCAAGGCTGGCTTGGGCTATTTAGTGAGGCTCTGTCTCAAAATAAAAATTTAAAAGGGTAGGGGGTGCTGTAGATGTGTTTCAGGACTTCCGTGTTCAATTCTTAGTGCCATAAAAAAAAGAACTCTCAAGAAAAGAAATGTGCTGAGTCTTACGCTTACTATGCACAGAGGCTTACTCATTGGTACATGGGAGACTTTTTAGATAAGATGACCACATGTCCCGTGTGCCTGGACAGTTCCAGTTCGTGTTGATTGTCTTAGTGTCTTGTCCTGCTTAGCGTTTGTCATAGATTTTTCATTTTTGTCACCAAAGTATCATCATAGGGGTGTTCGGTTGTACTCCACTGTGTATTTCCAGATTCCTTCAAGTGTGTGGGAGCAGTGTGTGGGACTCATTTTTTAATTCATGATTACATGGAAAGGACATCATCAGTAGTTCATCTCTATGTATCTTCCTGACTTTCCACATGCAACATCACTATTTACTTTTAAATGCATGCATACTGGGTGCTCTCTGATAAAATGCCTGGATGTGAGTAAGGAGGGCAGATCCTGGAAGGAGGCATCATCAGCGACACTCATACTAGTGGCTTTGGGTATCAGCTTTCTGTGGTCTGTGTCACATATAGAGGAAGCTGCCAGGTGACAAGTTGGTAGCGGTCAGTAGGAATTGTGAAGATCTTTAAGGCTACATATCCATGAAATATTGAGAAGAAATAGAACCAGCACACAGACAGTAGCCTGAATGCCCTTGCTTCTGTTTTTATTTCACATATTCTGTGATATACACTTTCATCTATTTTTTATTTTATTTTTCCTTAATGCTTTTCATTTTACAAGAAACCCTTTGGCAATGATAAAATTAAAAACAAAATTGTCAGTTTAATGAAAAATTAAGTATTGAATTCCCATTTCTCAAGAAGTTTGATAATGAGTTGCACATTGTGCCTGTCAACGTAAGTCATCTGTCAAAGGGGCTAGAGTGATATCCACCAACTGAAAAACAGAAAACACAAATCCACTAAAGAATCAGGGGCACCTCTCTCAAAAGTTAGTGTTTATTTTTGGAAAGCAGGTGCCTGAAGATGATAATTTGGCATGTATGGCTATAATGTATTTATATACCACTGACATAGCATGATTTTTCATTTCGATTACGTGACTTTTATAAATTGAAGTTACTCATTTTTTTTAAATTCCTATTCTTCTTAAATACATATGAAAAAAGGAAGTAAGTCATTCTGTGTTAGCTGTATTCACAGAGAGAGGTCTTGGCAAAAAGTTAAGTGAGATAATTTTATGTAAGTGTCACAAGTGCTTCAAACAGAAAGTCCATTGCAAGGTAATCCAAGCACTTTTCTTTTTCCCCTTCATTTTTCAAAAATGAAACATTAAATATGATTATAAATGTTGCTGCGAGTTCAATTTGAAAGTACAGTACTGAAGATAAAATTAACTTGTAGTATTATATGATTACACATTACGTGTGGAGAATAATATGGCGAAAAACAATGTAATTAAAATAAGAAGTCAGTGGAGTAAAAAAATATTAGAAATTGGTTGCAATGCACAGATAATTTATAATTATGTCAAGCAAAGCATTTTAGATAAAGCTATAGTCTGGAACATTCTGTGGTGCCAGAAAGTAAAGAAGTGTTTAAAAAAGAAAAACTCACAATGATGCGAATGTATCAAAGGGACACAGGAGGCAACCAATGGTGCTCTCAGTGTCTAACAGTGAAACAAGTAGAGCACCAAATAGATAACATAATGTGGGGCTATAACCCTAGGGTGTAAAATATAAATATCCAAGAGTTCATATTGATATAAACAAATAATTGGATGAGTAAATGGGAGAGAGGAGGCAAATATTCCTTACAGTATTCCAAATAATTTATTTTGATTCTGCCTCCTCCAAAAGGGCCTCCTATCTATGGCTGCAAACATGAGCTGCACTTAGTAACTGGCTTGTGAAGAATAAAGCATGAGAAGGGAAACTTTACAGTGGAGTATCCACATGAACACTGAATTAATCAAGCCATCAGTGTTGATAGCACATGCACTTGACATTGAGAAGGGATTTCATTTTGGTAGTTTTCTTTCCCCAAATGCAGAAACCCGGTATAACCATGAGAAATGCATCAGATGAACTCAGACCGAGAGCCATTCCACAAAATACCTGAACACCACTTCCCAGCATTCGAGGTCATGAGAAACAAGGAAAGACTGAGAAATTATCACAGGTCAAGATTAAAGAGTCTTAAAAAAAAAAAGGACTAAGCAGTCTTGACCACTAAATATAATGTGATATTCTGGAATTTTAAAAAGGATATTAGTAGAAAAAGCAGGAAAGTCTAAATAAAGTATCGAGTTTGGTTGATAGTAATGTTGACTCTCTAGTTGGGACAAATTACCAGAATCATGTGAGAATTATTAAAAATGAGGAAAGATAGGGGGATGACCCTTTGTACTACTTTGCAATGATCTTCAATTTGGAATTGTTTTCAAGTTACAAAGCTATTAACCATAGCATTTAGGATGGAAACATTTTATAAACATTTCAATAAATATCTTAGTGAACAAAAAAGTTCAACTCCCAGTTTTTGTGATAAAGCTGTATATAATTCAAAACAATCATTTATCATGGCCAAAATTCACTCTGATGATACTGATAAGTCAAATTAAAAAAAAAAACTTGACTTATAAAAGGATTAGTATGTAGATCAACCCGAGAGTCTATAATTTAAGGGTATTTAACGCTACTGTGAGTTCTCTAATTTTTTTTTTTTGCTTAAAATATTGGAAATCTTTCATTATAAGATCCAATGAGTGGAAGACCAACATATTAGTCAGCTTTCTGTCACCAAGACACAATAGCCAACACTCAAGAGTTAAGTGAGGAGAAGAATTATTTGCTCAAAGTTTCAGTCCACGATCAGCTGGCTCCAAGTCAAAGACATCACAGCAGAGAGGCATGGAGGAGCAAAGCTGCTTAGTTCATGGTGGCCAGGAAGCAGAGCAGAGGAAGAGTGCTAGAGCAGAAGGACCCAGGGACCAGACGTAGACTCCAAGGTCACAAATCCATGATCACCCAGACACACACAGAAGTGTGTTCTTAGGTGGATCCCAACACTAATCACCTTGAGACTCTACCTGAACTGCCACAAGCAAGAACATTCACATTTGGAGTTTTTACTAAATTGTAGTTATTGATGCCACAGACTGTAAACAGAAAGTCATTGCAATATATACTTTTAACCCAAAGTATAAATAAAGAGCAAAATAAAAGATAGATAATAGAGGGCAGGGAGATAAATCTTTCTCAAAGGATATCAAGAGATGGAGGGAGGAGAAATGAGATAGAGGGAGAGGGGAGGAAGGGAAGGGAAAGGGATGAAAAAGAAATTAAAATGTGTTATGTACATGTACCAATTCCTCTCAAAGAATGTAAACATTATTTAGTACATACATGTACTAATAAATAAAATAAAAGGGGTATGTGGGGAATTTAGGAGAGAGAGAAGAGATTGTTCTGTGAAATCTTTGGGACATACTTATACTAAAAAATGATTTCTTGTTTATCTAAAATTCAAATTCAATTGGCTTCCTGTGTTTCAACTGCTAAATCTGGCAGTGCGGAGAAAAATGGGATCCAGCTCAACTCATAGACTTCACAAACTTCTGCTGGGTGCTGGGGATAAAACCTTTAAAAAACATAAAGGTATCACTGAAGAGCTTCAGTTGCTATTACCTTCCTGTATGGTCTTGGAAAAGTTCCTTGACTTCTCTGAAAACTACGTCTTCCTCTGTAACATGTGGATAATTTTAGTCCTAGGCTGGTTTGGTGTATAAGTGGAGCTTTGAGTGTGTTGGTAAATTCTAAGTTATTGGACAAAATCTAACTTTTGTTGGACATAGTGGTGCATGCCCATAATAGCAGCATTTGGGAGGGTGAGACAGAGGAGTCACCACCAGTTTGAGACCACCCTGGGCTACATGGTGAGTTCAAGGTCAGCCTGAAGTACGTAGCAAGATCTTGTCTCGAACACAAGGCAAAACAAAGCAAAACAAAATAAAACAAAACCTTTAGGCTTTAGTCACTCTACTGAGCATCTTTGGCAATGCTGAAACCAAGTAGATTTGTGGGCTGAGTTGCCTCTATGTGTCCTTATGGATCCAGTACTGTGTCCAAATTGCCCTACCCTAACACCCAGCCTTCCTTTCTCCCCTGGAAAGAGGTATGAGGGATTCTAAGCCGGCCACGACTGCAGGTAAACAGACCAAAGGCAAGCAAACCCCTCCTCCTTGGGAATGGGCTCTCTGGTGGGAAGAGCTATGGGAACAAGTAGAACAACGCGACAGAGTCTGTGACCCTGCCTCCTCCAGGAGCCTGGAGTTGCTCCCTCTACACAGCTCAAGAGGCTGTTAACCCTGAGCGAGGATCCCAAGGCTGAAATGACACCCTTGAAGTCATTGTCCCTGAGCCTCAGGTGGGACTGTGACACGAGGAAACCCACTCCCTGGTGTGTAGAGACAGACAGACACTACAGCTCCCCCTCCACCTGCACCATGATGGTGAAGATGCCCTTCCTCTACCAGGTGTGGGTTAGAAGCTCCCAACAATCTGCTCCCAAACACGCTCCAGACCAGCCAGGGAAGCAGAATCCATTCTGCACCACTTCATGTAGATTTTTGCTTTGCTTTAATTGTTTTTATCTATTAAGGACAATCATTAAGTCAATCACTGCCATATTTCAAAGTCTAGGATAATGATTATAGGAGAAAATATCTAAAATTTTGTTAAGATTTACAGAGTAAAGAGTGCTGGGTACCTTGATCTTTCTTTCTCTGTGTAGGAAAATCTAAGTTGAAATGGATTCTCGAGTGGTTGTCCCACTTGAGCACTACCAAGTTGACAAAAATATTCATTAAGCATGCACCATGCATAGGGGATAAGAATAACCAAAATTATTTTACCACAAAATACACAACCATGTGACTTCCGGTCCCCAGAGATTTGGCAGCATTGTCTAGCATCTCCTCACCCAGGACCCAGTGAAAATTCAGCAGGGTGGTGAGGGACTCACAGTTACGGAGTGGTGTGTGGCATGTAGAGCCTTCCATCCCCTGTGGCCCTCCAGGGCGCAGCTTCCTTCCCAGCAGTCCTTCAACTACTCAGTGATTGAGTAAAGAACGAGTGATTTTCAGCTGACTTTGAAATACGGATGCGCTTCACCCAAGATACTTGCTAAAATGGTCACACCATAGTTTGGGAGTAGCTTTTGTCTGGTGCATGGGCCCCACGGCCCCCTAACCTCAAATCCATGTGCTCACTCTATGAGTGAGATGCAAGATGAGGCAGGCAGGTTCTCCTCTGCCCCCAGTCTATCCTTCCATCATCTTCCACCTGTATGAAGATGAAATTCACATTCATGCCCCCCCCCTTCTCTCCCTCTCTCTTATGCTCTGGCCCTCCCTTCTCCCTGTCTGTATAAAATAGGTGCAGTGATTCTCACTAGTTTGCATCATTTTGCAATACTCTGCTAAAACACAAAATACAGGCTTCAATAAACATAAATTTTGCTCTGAGGACTTTGTGTGTGTGAGGGGGGATTGGAAGATATTGGGTTGCTACCTTCAGAGCGCGTTCCAAGGGCTGTGAATTATAGAGGGATTAAGAGGATATGAGCAGAGAAAACGATGTTTTAAAAAGTGAGTTCCCAAAGACAAGTCACAGCACAGATGCTGATCTACCCATCAGAGTAATTTCTCACAGCTCCAGGAGGTAGTGTGCAGCACAGGCTCATGCATGTGTAACAGTTTATACCATGAGTGACCCACCATCTAAAGTATGTTATATAAATAATACAAATGTATCTCAGTTAGTTATATTATTATCAGATGTCCTTTCTAAGTGTGAGAACAAATTCAGAAAAGGTAAAGCTGTGTGACCTTGGAGCAAGTTACTCAAGTGGAAAGCAAAAATTTAAAACTCAGGCCCTCTGACTATTCTAGCATCACTTTTTCAGTCTACTGAGACTGTTCTGTTATGCAGCTTCTCCACCACCCCACTCAGCGCTATTGGGTGGCAGCACTAACTAGCCCACACTTACCACACTGTCATCCGCATGAACATCACACGGACATTTACTCTCCCTTATCTGCGTTGTCTACTGAGCCAGGACAATTGGGCAGACACTGGACGATGGCTTTGATCAGAAGTTTATCCTCTCATCTGTGATATGAGCTGTTGGGAGAAATGTTCCAAACACAAGAGAGAAGCCGTGCTAACAGGATGTGAAGAGGAACTATTCTCTCTGGAGGTCAGAGTGACATCTGAATGGATAAGCAAGAGGGATTGGGTTCCCTACTTTCCAGGGGAACGTTAAAAATAGCAGCAGCCTCTTTCTGTTGGAATGATGGTAACAGGATATCTGGGCCACCTCTGCGTGCCATCCGGCAATTGCAACTTACCGTTCAGGAATTAAATACGGTTCATATCGACAAAGTGATGTGATGATGGCCCACTTACCTGGTAAACTGTGAGAGCAAGAAACTTGCTCCCTAATCTGAATCTTAAGGCTCTCACTGTTGGGGTTAATTGTCTAGAGGGGTCAAAGCAAATGTGGGTGCCACAGAGCTACTGTTCCATCTTGTCCCAGGCAGTGGAAACAACAGGGTGCTGGTGTACCCATTTATTCATTCACTAAATACCTGCTACTTTCTGGGTATGACACGGAGTTGTGGGGTCAATAGGATGTGCTCATTTTCCTTTTTCCTTGTGAAGCTGGAAGCCTGATAGTCTGGGTTCTCGTCCAGCTGTAACCCTAATAGCTGCATGTTCTGCATAAATGACTTGACCTCTTCTGGGTCTGATTGCTAATATAGTATTTGAGATTAGAATAAGACCCTTTGCTAAAGACAGAAACCAGTTTACACTGCACTATGCTGTTGCTATCATCTATTCAACAAATATGAGGTAGCATCTTGCATGTACCAGGTGCTGTTTTCTGCAGAGGTACTATGACAAGGACCCATCACTCCCAGGAAGCTTGTTACCCTGTGAGAGGTAAGAACATTGAAATTAGAAAGCAGAACACCATGGGGTCTCATATTGCACCACAAGGGTAAATAAGGGGCTAGGAGAGTCAGGGAACAGGCTCCTTGGAGGAAAGCTAGGTTCACATTGGGGAGGAATTAGCAGATGGGGAAGGAATTCCTGCAAAGAGAAGATCACTGGTAGAGATCAGGAGGCAAGAAAGAGGATGATTATTTTGGAGAGCTGTCAGCAAGCTAACATGACTGAGGGCAGAGGGGAGATGGATAGAAAGCAACAGGAGTGGGACTGGGGTGGCAGGGGAGGAAAATGCCAAATGGAAGGGACTGAGAACCAAAATAGGAAAGAGATGAGGGAACCAGATTATGAACTTTGTCTTCCGTGGTTAGGAATTTAGACAAATGGAGGTCACAGTGGCCTCAAGCAGCAGAGGATAAGGTTGGAAATGAGCTTTAGAGCATGGTGTGTGCAGCACAGGTCGGAGGCATCAGCACGTGCAGTTTAGAGGCTGGATTATTTGAGGCTTAATGAAAAGGACCTCGTTCTTTCCTTCTTCTCTTCCTCACCTCCTCATCCCCCTGCCCTCTGCTCCTTTTCCTTCTTCTCCCTCCCCACCTCTTGCTTGGATGGTCAGAAAGCCACGTCAGCTTCACTGGCTGGAAGGACTGCAGAGTGGCTGCTCCAAGCCCTGCGCCCACAAGAGGTGGTTTTATGACAGAGGAGGGAGCCCATGACATCCATTCCTGCTGGAATTCCTCACAGCTGAGACCACACTCCAGCCCGTAAGAAGACAGGGACTGCCTGGAAGTGACTCGAGGGGTGGCACAGTTGACACCAGAAGCCGAGAATTTAAACTATATGACTTGAATGAGCACCCTCCATGACCAAGCTGCTCGCTTGTTCCCTCGTGTGGCTTTGGCTCCGTGGAGGGTGCCAGGTCTGGTCACATCCACCCCCCAGGCCCTCTGAGTGATTGCTGTTTAGAATTCAGTCTTTGCTCTTTTCTGGAGGAAACAGACAGTTGCAAATTGGTAAACGTATCAGTGCTCCTTACAATGGTACGTGTTGTTGACTGGCGTGGGAGGGGTGGACACCACCATAAGAAAGCCACTTACAAAATTAGCATTGATAGACAACTCTCAGTTGAGTAGGTGGGAGAGAAAGAAAATCAGAGGTCCTGAGGATAACTCTACTCCTATATTACACAGCTGGGTGTACACACACACACACACACACACACACACACCCCTAATTTTTTTGGTATTTAGACAAGTGAAGAAAAATAGTTTCTGCCCTAGTTGTTTTAATGAATAGAATAAGAAACTAGGCACTAAACAATACTTGTTCAACACCTTGTATTTGATGACTGCAGTTCACGTCTATCAACTATTAAGTAAACCGCCTGTCACAAAGAGGAGGATGTGCAGATTGGTGGCTTAGAGAGGAGCTGTGTGAAGACAAGAAGCTGTACAGTTTGACATGCCAGCTTTTTTTGTTGAAAGGAAGAAGACCCCAGGCATACTTTACTCCAACTATCTGGTTCTCAGTTTATAGATAAATGATCATGGCAGATAAATAGCAGAATTCAGGCCCCCCAGGCTGGTGACTATCAACACCAGTTTAAGAGAAAATAGACATTTTGTTTTTGTTTTTGTTTTGATTTCTCTCTAAATGACACATACACATATACACACATACTATTTCCTATTTCGAATGATACTCTGGGGAGTTTGAGAAAGTTATGTGTATTACAAAAGAAGAAATAAGTAAATAACCTATTTTAAAATCTCAGTCGGAAAAAATAAAATTCCAGATGAAATTCCAGATAAAATTCCAAATAAAGTCCTATGATTTGTGGCAGTACAGCAAATAAAAGGCTCCTTAAAATAGCATAGTATTGGCATAAAAACAGACAGATGGACAAATGGAACAGAACAGAAAGCCTAGAAGTAAACCCGTGTATCTATAACCAACTGATTCGCAACCAAGGTGCTGAGAATACGCACTGGAGAAATGACAGTCTTTTTCAATACATGGTACTGGGAAAATTGGGCAAGGAGATGTGGAAGAATGAAACTAGACCCTGATCTCTCATCTGTTACAAAAATCAACTCAGAATGGATTAAAAACTTAAGTGTAAGAGCCAAAACTGTGAAACTGCTAGAAGAAAACATAAGGGAAACACTTAAGGACTCTGGGACAGGAAACAATTTTTTTGGAGAAGACAGAAAAGCAGAGGAAACAAAAGTAAAAATAGACAACCAGAATTGCATCGAACTAAAAAGCTCTGCATAGTAAAAGAAACAATCAACAGAGTGAAATGGCAACCAGCAGAATAGGACTGAAAATGTTTGCATGCTATAGATCTGATAAGGGGTTAATGTGAAGAATCCATGAGAAAGTCAAAACACTCAATAGCAAAAAAACAAAACAGATGGGGATTTATCCCAGTGGTTAGAGCGCCTGCCTAGCATGCGCAAGGCCCTGAGTTCGATCCCCAGCACCAAAAACAAAAGCAAAAAAAAAAAAAAAACCCAGCAACAAAAACAAATAACCCAATGGAAAAATGGGCAATAGGGCTAACTACACGTTTCCTAAAAGAATTTAGGCACATGGGCAAGAGATATATGAAGAATGCTCGACGCCACTAGTCAGGGATGTGCAAATCAAAACCACCATGAACAATGAATAAAGAAACTGTGGTACAATACATAATGGAATACTATTCCGCTACAGAAAAGAATAAAATCCTGTTATTTGTGGCAATATGGATGGAACTGGAGTTCATTATGTTAAGTGAGATAAGCCAGGCACAGAAAGACAATACCACATGATCTCACCCAAAAGCCATCTAAAAAAGTTGACCTCATGGAAGTCGGGAGTAGAATGGTGGTTACCAGAGGCTGAGGAGAGTGGAAGGAAGGGAGGGAAGGGGGAAGTGCATTGATGAGTATTGAGTTACAGTTCGACATGACTAAGAAGTTCTGGTGTGCTATTGAACAGTACGGTGACTATAGATAACAATTACACACTGTATATATCTTTCTGTCATAGCTCTATAATGAGTAGGATTCCATTCTGCCCAGAGACTGGGGAATGAATGATGTCAACTTTTGAGTCCTCTTAAATTTGAATTTAATTTTCTTATAATACTGTGAGCATGAGAACTGAAAGCAGGGGTATTACAAACTGAATTTTTTTTTTCCTTCAAAATTCAAATGTTGAAATTCGAACCCCCAAGGTGATAGTATTAAGAAGTGAGGACTTTGGAATGTGATTAGATCCTGAGAATTGAGCACTTTTGAATGAGATCGGTTCCCTTATAAAAAGAGACCCTGCAGATCTCTCTTGCTTTTTCCTCCCCTGCCATGTGCGGAGATACCAAAGAGGCAGCTGCCTACATGCCAGAAAGAACTGCCACCAGAACGCCACCAGGCTGACACCCTGAGGTGGAATTAAAGCTCCCAGGCCGTGAGAAACAAATTCCTGTTGTGCATTAATCCTAAACAATTGTTGTTTATAAGCTCATTTGTTATAGCAGCCCAAGTGGACTAAGACAAGCCATATAGCTGCTATCATTATAAATGGAAATAATAATGGAGTCATCATTTTTGAGAGGAATAAATGAAAATAATGGAGGCAAAATGCTTAGTGTAATATCTGCCATGTAGATGTGTTCAATAAATAGTACCCTTTAATGATCATGGTCGTAATGAGAAAACTATACAGTATATCCCTTGTACAAGAAATGAGAATGGGTTTGGGGAGGCAAGAACCTGTTTAAAGTAAGTACCTGAGAATCTTTCTCTTAGCCAATTCCACTTTTCTAAACCTTCACTGAAACCTTGAGAAAAATTAGGAACCTAAATTTCCTTATAGCAGAGTTAGTTGTCATCAGTTTATTAAATTAAACTGATTAAAAACACTGATAACTTGGATGTAGTCAGAGATTTACGGTCAGTCTCTGAGTTGATTTAGTAGGTATTTTTCCATTGTTGGGACAAGACTTTGGTCAGTCAATATAAAAAATCTGAAAGAATACAGGGAAGGAAAACCCACATTACAATCTCCATGACAAGGGGCTGGGGATTTAGCTCAGTGGTTAGAGTGCTTGCCTAGCAAGTGCAAGGCCCTGAGTTCGATCCCCAGCACCAAAAAGAAAAGAAAAAAAATTGAGGACTGCAATCTTCATGGCAAAAAAGAAAGATAGAAAAAAAACCCACATCATCATTTTTCTTAAAAATCACAAGGTGGTTGGTTGGCAGAGGTAGAGAGATGTGAGAAGAGAATTACACTTTTACATGCAAAATATGTTTCTATAAAGAATTAGAAGGGAGTTGCTAGAAAAGCAGAAGTCTGCTGCTCTAGAGTTTGCTAAGAAATGGGCTAGATGGACTCAGGTGGTTATAACAGAGAGGGCAACTGGTGGCCCAAATACAAGTTGAACCTGCTGGTATGGTTAGCCCCCATTTTAAAAATTTAATGTGATTTTGTTTATAGCAATGGATAATTGGAAGAATCCATATCAGATTCTGGAATTTTCACTTTTTCGAAAAATCAGAAGAGCTGGAACAAGATCTGCCCTCCCCCCAGAGAAAACACAACTACGGGATCTCTATTCTCCCCCTCTCTTCTCACTTAGCGCATGCTCCTCAGCTGGCCACAGGCCCTATTCTGCTACTTTCTGTGGCAGATGAAATGGGGTTCATTCTCTTCCATGGTGCATCTGTCCCTGTAGGTACTAGAGTTTGCAAGCCCCAGTTAAAGACATCAAAAGCATAGGGACAAGACATAAGAGTTGCCTGCTGAAGCATGGAAAAGAAAGGTGACTTTTAATTAATGCATTAGTCGACAGTACTGCCAAAGTACCTAGACCTAGGGCCAGTGAGGGAAGGACATACATTTTGATCTTTGTGTTCCAGTATCACCATGTCTCATGGACTTTTTTTAAATGACTGAATCTTGTAGTTATTGACAAACTGATTCTAAAGTTTATATATGGAAGCAAAAGACCCAGAACACCCAACATAGTAAGGAAGGAGAAGAATAATGTTGGAGGGCTGACATTACCTGATTTCTAAACTATGATGCTACAGTAATAAAGATACTTCAAATATGGAAAAAATAAATACATGAACAAAGTTGAGAGTCCAGAAATAGGCCCATGTAAGAATAGTTGACTGAGCTTTCACAAAGGTCAAAGGCAACATGATGGAGAAAAGATAGTCTTTTTAACAAATGATGCTGGAACAATTGGACATCTGTAAGCAAAAAACAAACAAAAATAACCTGGATGCAGATGTATATTCTTCCCCGAAATTAATTCAAAATGGATCATAGACCTAAATATTGTACAAAACTATAAAATCCTAGAAGATGGCATGACAGAAAAATCAAAATGACCTTGCCATGGCATAGCTTTTTAGATTCAGTACAAAAGATATGGTCCATGAAAGAGATCACTGTAAACTGGATTCAATTAAAATTTTAAAAAATTCTTCCCTGTAGAATACACTGTTAAGAGAAGGAAAATATTAGCCATAGACTTGAAGAAAATATTTGCAAACAATATATCAGATAAAAAGTGTTGTCCAAAATACCTAGTAAACTCAAACTCAACAACAAGAATACAAACAATCCAATTAAAAATAGGCAAAAATCTGAACAAATAACTCATCAAAGATACAAGGAGAATAAACATACAAAAATGTTCAAAATCTTATGTTATTACAGAATTGTAAAATTTAAAAAACAGTGAAATACTACTACATACCTACTACAATAGCCAAAATCCAGAACAATGATAGTGCAAAATGGAGGCCAGGATTTGGAATAGTACGAATATGCATTCATTAATAGTGGAAGTCCAACATGGTATACAGCCACTGTGAAGACTGTGGTAGACCTAATATGGTCAACTTGAGCCAGAACGCCCAGCTGGAATGAGCTGGTGTGATGCTGGGTGTATGAGATCCACGTGAGGGTTGTTGCTGATGCAACATAAGGCAGAGTGGGAGCCTAGCTAGCTGGCGGGCTGTATCCCAGGAGAAGCTCTGCTGTGGCTGGTTCTTCCGAAAGGAACTCGGCTGTCCTCATTGAGGAAGGAGCTCGGGGCCTTGCTGTCGTCGAGGATGGCTGCTGTTGCTTCAGAGGAGCTCTGGTTGTCATCTCTGCTGCGAGCATCGTATCCTGGTTCCAGGGAAGATCTTTTCAGCCATCATGTGCAGACACGGATGTACATGGGACAGTGCTGTGGGTTCCCAGCCCTCAATTGGATCTTTCGGGTCTCTAGTGCCTAGATGGACATTCGGCACCTTCTGCATTTGGCTTCTGGTGAATATTGTAAATGTCCCCTATTAAATCTGCTCTCTTATGACCATTGGCTCTGAAAACCTAACTAAGACAAAGACAATGTTACAGTTTGTTAAGCAACTAAATATACTATTATCATATGATCTAACAATTGTACTGCTTGGTATATGCTCAATGAGTTGAAAGCTTAGATTCACAGAAAAATCTGCACACAACATATGTAACAGCTTTACTGATAATCACCCAAACTTAAAAACAACCAAGATTTCTTTCAGGAGATGAATGAATAAATATCCTTTGACAATTCCAAACAATGTAATGTTACTCGGTGCTAAAAGGAAATGAGCTCTCAAGCCATGAAAAGACATGGAGGCATGGATGCAACTGAAGTACATATTATTAAGTGAAAGAAGCTAATCTAAAAAAAAAAAAACCTGCGTCCTATATAATTGCAACTACAGAACATTCTGGAAAAAACACCATTACAGAAACAGTAAAAAGATCTGTGGGTTGCCAGAGATTCTATGGAGGAAAAGATGAATAGGCGAATCACAGAATGATTTTAAGACTGTGAAACTGTTCTATATGACATCATAATGTTATATCTTTGTCATTATATATTTGTCAAAACTCATAGAATATAGAACACCAAGAGTGAGCCATAACAGTAAGTGTAGACTTTGGGTAATAATTTTAACAAAATCTGGCGTAGGAGGATGGGGGAGTCCACATATTTGTCGAAGGCAGGAGGTAACTCTAAGTACTTTTTGTTCAGTTTTGCTGTGAACCTAAACTTGCTCTAAAAAACAAAGTCTATTTTAAAAGTTCCTAGATAAGACCGAAACTAAACAGGGTGTAGTGACAGACAGAGAAAGGGGGTAAAGCAAGGACCCCTATCCGTGACCTCAACACATATGCAATGCGATTGAAAATATCAGACAAAAGCTTCATAAAAGGGATGGTGTAAAAAATGTAACTAAGATGATTTCACTGAAATTATTTTCTAATTTAGCGCCCTAAGTTAGATATCTGAACACCGAGCATTTAGGGAGTTTTCTGTTAAAGTCTCCAAAATGGAACAAAATTGCTGCTATCAAATATCTACTCTCTGGAACCAAAATTACCACTTTTAATGTAGAAGTTTAGCAACCTGTCAGGGAATACTGGTAACACCTGGGAATAGCGATTCTCTTTATTATAAGAGGTGTGGAAGTTTTCTTGTGTATTCTTTATTGGGGGAGAAAAGACATCTGGTGTAGAGCATACAACACCAGATTATATCATTTTTCAGATTATATGTAATATAGCACAGTGGTACACAAAGTGTGGTTCACAGACAGGCAGTATCAGGTCCCTGCACAGAAATGTAAACCTTCAGACTCTACCCCGGACTGACCGAATCAAAATCTTTGTGCATTGGGCCCAAGGATCTCTTTTAGTGAGGCTTCCAGTGACGCTAGTGTCTGCTGAGTTGGAGAAGCATCAACAAATGTAGAGTCCAATCTCACAGGCACACACACACACACACACACACATGCACCTTTAACATTTGCACATTCAATTCTAAGTAATGTTCAATAAAAATTAAATTGTATTTCACTTTAGTCTCTTCTAATTAGACTCCAGCCTTCATTTTCTTGGAGAAAGGGAGACCAAATGGCTCCCTAAGTATAAAGAAAAAGCAAACCCTTAAGTTTCAGTTTGAGGTTAAATCACTGGCTTTCACTGATTTAAGAGTGATTTAAGGAGTTCACCAACAAACAAATGGACACTGAAAATGTGATCTATTCACACAATGTAATACAATCCAGTCATAAAAACAATGAGGTTCAGATACACACTAAACCATAGAGAAAACTTGAAGATATTATACCACCCACAAAGACCACATATTTTCTGACTGCATGTCTATGAAATATTTACCAGGTATCCTGGGGACCGAAGTGGACTAGTGGTAGTCTCGGGCTAATGGGTATGGAGTACATAGCTTGTGATGACTATTTTGTAACTTTGATAATATACTAAAAAAAAAAAAAAATCGAATTTTACAATTTTAAAGGCATAAATTTTATAGTGTGTGAATTACATCTTAATAACAGAGTATCTGAAAAAGAGCAATTTAAGGAAATTTCAAGGCTAAATTCAGTTTTTGCTTTATCTTCAAGATGTAGCCCTCAATAAGACATAACTCTGCTATATAAGCTTATTGTAAAAGAGCTAAATACAGGTATGATCTTGTATTCTGTTCCCCACTACAACAATAATTATAGCATTTTTTAAATGTTGGATCACAAATTACAAGGGGTGAAAGAGGTTCCAAACAAGATCTAAATTAGCTGTTTGTTTTCAAGCATTTTCCTCCTGAAAGATGAGAACTTTCGTTCAATAAAAATCTTGCTGAAGCCCAAAGGAAAGCAAATGTCTTAGTTACTTTCTCATCGCTGAGACACAGTATACGACGCTGACAACTGTAAGGAGCAAAGGTTTGTTTTGGTTCACTTTGTAGAGGGTGCAGTCTGCAGTCAGCTGACTCTGAGGCAAGGCGGCATGGCAGAGGGGAAACAGGTCACAGCCTGGTGGCAGGAGGCAGAGAGAGATCAAGGGAGGAGGCGGGTACACGCCCCTCAGGCCACGCCCCCAGCGACCCGCCTCCTTCCTCCAGGCTCCACCTACCCACATCACATTTAGGTATAAATTCACCAGTGGACTAATCCACTCATAAGCATCACTCTTCTACAATCCAGTCACCTCCTGAAAGCCTCCCCTATGACTACGTGAGTTTTGGGGGGCACATCTAGACACATGTTATAACAGCAAATAAAAGTGAAGCTTCTCTGGTACTCTAGCAGGCTCTGGGGAAAAAAATCTGAGGAGCAAAATTTGAAAACGATCTAACTTGGCTACATCATTCTAGGTATGGATGAGGGCACACAGCTGGGAGGAGCCAACTCCCAAGGGCACACGGGGAGAAAGAAGGTCCAGGTTCTGGGTCCCACTTAGGTGCTGATTCAGCCTATATGCCACCGGGTCTGTCTCCTGGGGACAGCTCACAATGAAGCTCCTTGTGTGTGTGCTGTACCTGTGGCCTCAGCTCCCTCAAGGAAATTGGCTTGGTTAATTCCGTCAAACCACCGTTTAATTCAGTAAAGGAGAATGAGAGAGAGTGGTAAGAAGTCTTCCAGACCCTGTGTTTTGATGCTGGCCCTGGGAAGACAAAACAACTTGTTGACCGCCCAGACAATTGCTTCCATGCAGTTTAAAATGTACCCTGGAAGTACTCAAAGCTGCTCGTGGTGAGGTAGAAAATGATCTCACCTCACACAGTTATTATGAATACCAGTGAAAGTAAGAGAGCATATAAATGGGCAGAAATTCTGTATTTTTTTTTCCAGAAGGAAAAATATGGCATGTTGGGCCAAGGTAGAGAAAAGAATTAGATCATGACATCCTGATTCCTAATGTCACCGGACTGAACCTCAAAACTAGCGGTAACCTGTTTTCTGATCATCCTGTTTGACCACAGATGCTACTTGCTTGCTAAAGTTAAAGCTGGATTCTGCGAACCACGTGCTTCCAACTACCCACCACGAGTTACCCACCACGACCTGCCCAGGAGAACTCCATTCTGACTCCATCTGTTTGAACACCGCGTTGACAGTGTAGACTGCACTAAATTTATCATAATCTCATTATAAGAATAAAAACACACCCACTGGTGCCACGACCTAGCCAACCATGCCCAAATTAAGAAAGGAAAGAGGTGGCGTCCTAATTCCTGGAAACCTCTTCCTTTTTCCCTAGAAAGCTCTGACAACAGCATGCATATGACTCTGTCAGAACCCGGTCCTGGTAAAAATCTAAACCAGGGAGAAGGTACCTTTAGAGTCTGAGGTTTCTTTTTCCATTTATTGGCTACCAAATAAAATTTCCCACCTACTCCTAGAACTGTTTGATTATTTGGGGACAGGAATGAGTAGAGGGGTTGGGGATTTAGCTCAGTGGTTAGACTGTTTGCATAGCAAGCACAAGGCCCTGAGATCAATCCCTAGCATGCACACACACACACACACACACACATACACACACACACACACACACACAAAAGTATTGCATAGACAAAACTACAGGTTAGGTAATCCTAGCATGGATGCTTGTGTTCTCACAGCACCAGGATCAGTGAACATTGAATTGTAACCGGGATTCCCAAGCCGCATGTGCTTTTCAACTTACGGTGGCAGACAACAGTAGGATATTGCAGAAGAAAAGGCCCTTTGCGTCTCCCTTCCACCCACACGGCCACAACGAATCACCAAGAACTTGCTCTTTTCTTTTGTCTTTCAGTTTTTCTGCTTTTTTATTTAGTAGTACATGTTTGTAGTACATAATGTTTGCACGCCTTGTATGGAATTGGTATGTGCACATGACGCCTCAATTCCTTTTTTCATTGCCTTTCCCTTCCCTCCCACTCCCCTCCGTCCATCTCTTCATTCCCTTCCTTTTTCTGTAGTACGTGTTTGCAATACATAATGTTTACATTCTTGGTGTGGTGCTAGTACATGTGCATAACACATCTTAAAAAAGGAATTAAGATGTGCTCC
The DNA here is from genome assembly GCA_004026905.1 of Hystrix cristata. Taxonomy (NCBI): domain Eukaryota; kingdom Metazoa; phylum Chordata; class Mammalia; order Rodentia; family Hystricidae; genus Hystrix; species Hystrix cristata. The sequence continues at coordinate 7,652 of PVJO010017628.1, read as the reverse complement.
TCTTCCCAAAAAAGGCAAAAGTCTCTGGCTGACGTCCTTTTCTCAAGTTGCAGAAACTCCATAACAATTTCCTATAAACTAGGGCTCAGTAATCCCTTGTGTGATTTTCAGCTTCCTTGTCAGGTTTCAAATGTAGTTGAAGTGGGTCTGTGTATTATCCTGAATGAGTGGATGAAAGTTACAAAAAAAAAAAAATAATAATTAAAAATAGTAATAATAACAACTGGTTTTAAAAATTACATTGAGAAGCTGCTTCTCCATCCATGACTGTAAGTTAGGTGTAAATAGGGCAGGTAAGCTCGGGATCTCTGTCTTCAGGGTGCTACTGGTGAATTTCTATCTTTCCAGGTAGCACTGTGCAGTGGCGCCGTCTCTGGAAGTGAACATGCTCTCTACCTGTGCCGCAGTGTGTAGCCCCATGTGGCTATGGAACACTTGAAATATAGTAGATGTGTTTGCAGTACTAAATATTATTATTTTTTGTTTGTTTTGGTACTGGGGATCTAACTCTGGGCCTTGTGCTTGCTAAATGAGCACTCTAACCACTGAGCTAAATCCCCAGCCCCTAAATATTAAATTTTTATTTAATTTTAATTAATTTAAATCTACATAGGCCCTTGTGACTATCAGGTACTATATCGAGCAATAGAATTCCAAATAACCAATATATCTGGGTTTAAAATTATAGCCATTTACTATTTACTCTTTCCATATTGCTAAGAAGGAAAAAATAATAATCAGGTTATTAAAAGTGTTTGATTCCATTTTTATATTATCTTAAAATGTGTGTATGGGTAGACTACACCTGAAAAGATACTGTGGCGGACTGATATGGTCAACTTGCGCAGGAACGCCCAGCTGGACTGAGTTGATGTGGTTCTGGGCATAGAGGATCCATCTGAGGATTGTTGCCCACAGAGGAGGACAGGAGCAGAAGATGGGGGCCAGATGCTTCCCAGGAGAAGCTCTGTTGTGGCTGGTTCTCCCGAAGGGAACTTGGCTGTTGTCATCGCAGAAGGAGCTCAGGCCCTTGCTGTCATCCAGGATGGCTGTTGTTCACTTCAGGTGAGCTCTGGTCTTCATCTCTGCTGCGAGCCTTGTATTCTGGTTCCAGTGTAGATTTCTTCAGTCTTTTAATGCAGACACAGATGTACATGGGACATTGCTGTGGGCGCCCAGGCCCTGATTGAATTTTTTAGGTCTCCAGTGCACAGATAGACATTCTGCACTCTTCCTGCATTTAGCTTGTGTGTGTGAATATTGTAATTTGTATTTGTCCTGTATTAAATCTGATCTCTTGCAAACCACTGACTCTAGAAAGGTAACTAATACAGATACATTCAAAATATTATTGATATACATATATATATCTGGAATAGAATTACAGTCTGTCTTGGTTTGTTTTTGTTTTGCTTGTCTGTATTTTCTACTTTTTCTAAAATAGACAATGTGCTATAAAATTTTAAAAATTATCATTTCTGTATTTGGCCACAGACTTCACCACTATCCTCAAGTGCAGTGTTTGCAAAAAGCAAATATTTATTGTGTCTAATTGCAACACTATTATGTGATTAAGTTTTTCCCCGTGGCTAAATATATACACAAACTTGCACAGCAGTAGGAAGCTAGAGAGACACAAAGAGACTGAGGTGTGTCACACACAGATAGGCAAAAGGGTGGAGACAGAGAGCCCACACCCTTTCAGGAACTCTGCAGATCCACTTGGGCCCTGAAGGCCTTGGTATCCAACCACAGCCCAGGATTTGGAGAACTCTGAGAGGTGAGTCATGGTCCTGGAGGAGTGGGTGCTGATCCTGCAATGCAGCCAGTGGGAAGAGAAGACTTAGCCCATCCTCTAATAACAAACACAGACCCAAGTGGAGGCCAAAACAAATGCATTGCCTCATCTTGGACTATCATCCTCTATCAAAGTCTTTATCCCTTGGGAATAAAAATTGTGTGGGGTTGGAGAGAGGGGGAGGAAAGAGGAAGCAGGCTGTAAACATGATCTTCTGTAGACAAACCAGTCTTCTGGGATCATAAAATTAGTAAGTACTAATGCTGCACGGGACCTAGATGGACCATTGCATCCATTCTCCTCCCTCTGCTGATGGAACACACATCATCTCTGGTGGTTGCAGAGCTATTCTGTTTCAGGTGCTACAAAGGCACTAATCGGGACAGGAAATGATTTCTTGTGTTTAGTCTAAGTAGCCCAGCAATTGTGTATGATACGTGCCTATGGCTTTGCTATTGGGTCTACACAAATCCTTCCTTGTCTCCTTGTGCACAGCAAATGTCTATTTGATTAACATGTATTAATCACTTTCGTGTCTCTGGGACAAAACACCTGACACTGCCAATTTAAAGGAGGAGAGTTTTATTTTGGCTCATGGTTCTTGAGGGTTCAGTAGAGGGTCAGCTAGTTCCAGGGCAGAAGTGGCATGGTAGAAATACCTGGCAAGGGAAAGCTGCCCAACCCCTATTGCCCATGAGGAAAAGAGGGAGCAGGAAGAGCCAAGGAGGGAGAGAGAGCCTCCACAGTCAAGTCCCAGTAAACCACCTCCTCTAACTAGACCCCGCCTCCTAACCACGTTCAACTATAAACTCATCATTGGATGAATCCACTGATAAAGACAGAGCTCCACAATGCTATCACCTTTGAGAGCCCTGTGCTGCACACATGAGACTTTTGGGAGACATTTTAGAGGTAAACTATAATAGTACATATTATTAAGGTGCCTCTTGAGGGATTTCCTTTTTTTTTTCAGATTACTAAACTAAGATAAGGGAGAAAAGGGACAAATTCAAACTACCAGTTGAATAAATTATATTGTAGGTTGCCATTCAATAACTATATCTTGATGAAAAACAGAATTCAGCTTTTTTATTCCTCGATTCTTTACAAATATATGATGAGAGTCACATGTGACAGAGAAGGAAGCGTAAGGTGGCTCTTCCAGAGCATCAATATTCCCCTCTACATAGATGACTCTTAGTTGTAGAACCTATGAAGATGTCTCCCCACTAGGAATTAGAGGACTTTCTCACGGGCTTGTAGTTCCCTCCTATGTTCATTCTCTTCCCATGATCAAACCAAGAAATCTTCATAGAAACACACACACACACACACACACACACACACACACACACACAAAATTTTCCATTTCACATCTCCTATCTGAGATCTAGTGGATTTTTCCCATGCTAAACCGACTGAAACACCAAGCCTGGAATTTCACCAATGCAGATCTGAGAATAGAGACAAAGGTGAAATAGAATCAAGATGGATTAAATGGCTCTAATGACAAACTATGGGGCAGACACCTCCCTCAGGACCCCACCTGCTGTGTTGATAAACTCCTGTTGTTGTGGTCAGAGAGTGTCCTTTTCTGTCAGTATTGTAATACATCCATGAACTGTCCTCGGAAGGCAAAAAGGACTGAGATTTTGCAGCTGCAGCTGGGAAGGGTAAAATGAACTTTGGCTGGAGACAAGGAAGAGATAGAACCTAGCTCAACAGTAAGAAAGATTGAAACGATGGAGCAAGGAGGCAACATACACTGCCTCAGCCATGTTCAAGTTGCTGGAATTGGAGTCCACATTAGATTCCAGCATCACAAAAGGAGAGCCTTGGATACTAGTCCAAGGACTCTTCACTCAGTGTAACAGGCCATTAGGAATCATCGGAAGCTCTTGATGAAAGGGATAATATGAAAAAAATTGGATTATGGAAATATTAATGTGTCAAGGGCATGCGGGTTTCATTTGCGGAAAAGAGAGATTGCAGGCAGAGATCAGTAGGAAAATATTTCGAGAATCCTAGTCCGAGGTGGTGAGAGCTTGGAACGTAGGCTGGCAGTGGGGATAACAATAAAAAGAATGATGTAGCTTACATGTAACAGTGCTACTATGTGTTAATCCTTGTGCTAAGTGTTTTATTTGCATTATGATATTTCATCATTACAACCACTGGGTGAAATGGGTCTATTAGTCTTATTTTCACTTGTGGAAAGTGAGTAAAAGCATAAGTAGGAGATGCATTTGGGTGAACCCAAAAGATTTGGGGAACAAGCAGGGTAAAGGGAGAAAACAGAGAATGTTTTAAGAGCCCAGATAACTGAGGGGAATGTTGGTGTCGATGGCAGAGAGGTTTTGCAGAGGGAGTCAGTTTCTGCAGAGGCTAAGTAATGAATATTTTTGTCCCAAATGAAACACCCATTCCCTTCAGATTTTAAAATACTTTTATTCTGAGTTCCCAGAACATTCTCAATAAGCATCTCCCTCCAACCATTCAATAGTGGAAGGAACAGAGCAACCTCACATAGAAAACTGGGGTCCCACAGTAAACCTGACAGTGAATGAGAATCCCAGGACAAGTGTCCCTGTCCGTCCCTGTGTGGGATGGGGTCTCCTGGACCCTTCTGTTTGGCCACAGGACTGGCTGAAGTCCCTGCTCTTCCCCACCTGCTTGCCATACCCACACTGTGACCATCATAAGCTACTGGGCGGGGAACAGGAAGAGGACACAGAACTGTCTTCATTTCTCCATGTCATTGTGAGAGGTTTGATTTCCCAGAGTGTGGGAGATGAGTATGTTGTGGGAAGAGAAGTGTAAAAACGTCTCTATGAAGGATGAGACTTTCAAGGGGATCTGAGAGCAGCAATCTGCCAGAGGCCAGTGGGAGGGAGGGTGAGCGGTTCTGACGTCAAAGAGCCTCCAAGGGTCTCGACACAGAATGAGATAATGTCTTTTTCCTGAGGGAGCAAAGCCTCAGCCCTTTTCTCCCTAGGGTCTTGTGTAATGTAGGGGACTAAGAGGTCAATTGTAGAGGAAATCTCTACGCGAACATCTAGAATGTTCTCCTTCTTAGATTCGCCTTAGAATATATTGTGTGTGTCACATACACGCATTCATAAACACATGCTCTTTCTGGATAAAACTCAAATGTGACTAGACTTTCCTCCCTTCTCTCCTCCTGGGTTCTTCTCTTCAACAACTATCTTCTTGTCTTTTCCCATTCCTTCCTTTCCATTCACCTTTCTCTCTTCTCCCTAGAAAGTTAGACAAAGCCAAAATTGCATGACTTCTCTGATAGGAATGAGAGCAGATTACATTTATCTTTTCCACTAAGCCTGTCAGATTGAAGCCAACCATCTCATAATCAAGTCCAAGTAACTGCTTAAGAAGACACAGAACTTTTCCTAATCATTCAAAGTATAAGAGTCAGATTCACTGGTTGAATCTAAAACTAGCCCAGTCCTGAATTATGGCATTTTTTACTATACCTTACAGGTGGCCAGAAAGACAAAACCCAATTTTTAGGTAGGACTTCCAAAAGTCTTTCTTCAATCAATAGATTTTAAAGGAAAAAAATCAAATCAGGTGTTGGAGATTTAGCTCAGTGGTCGAGCGGCTGCCTCGAAAGCAAGCTCAAGGCCTTAAATTCAATCCCCAGCACCACCCCCCACCAAAATCAAATCTATAGTATTCACGACTGGAGATTTTCAGAGAAGCCAGAGTTCCTGTTATGGTTTATATCTAGATGTCCCCCAGAGTCCCACGCATTCATAGATGGGGCTTTTAGGACGCGATTGTATCATGGGGGCGTGACACTTGTTAGTCAATTAATCCGCCAGTTAGTTTATAGCTAAATGTGATATTGGGAGGTAAAGCCTCAGAGGAGATGGGTTGCTGGGGATGTGGCCAGAAGGGTCTGTCTCCTCTGCTCTTGATCTCTTTCTCCTTCCTGACTGCTGGGCCATGAGCAGTTCTTTTCTGCCACGTCCTTTTACCATGCTGCTCTGCCTTGGAGCCCGCTGAGACTCCAAGCCAAAATAAACCTTTGCTCCTTAACTTGTAGGTGTCAGGTATTTTGTCTCGGCAATGAGCCAGTGATTAAGACTGTCCCCTTTTCTTTCCACATTAGAGGGCAGAGCCTACCCTCAGCTTCGAGATCTGTACAGGGTGCCTTGCCAGGTAACATCACTCTGCTCACCTCGTCTGTTTACAAAACATAGCGCTTTGCTACTAGCCTATGAGGAAAGCCTGCTGGTGCCTGACAATTTTGACCTTAGCTTAAATTCTATGTATAGAATATAGCAAGTAACCAATCAGTCGATCAATTAATCGACCAACAGATCAACATCCTCCCTGACCAGAATGAAGTCTCCAGAAAATAAAGGATCTCACATACTGTGTTCTTTTCCACTTCTTAAAACACAGAAGTGCCTGAGCATATCCCTAAGGGTTTGTAGTCATTTAACTGTCCCCCTCACTATAACTTCCTCCATGTTTGTGTTGAAAGACTCAACCTGAAAGGTGATAGGTAGAATAAGCCGAGTTTTCTTACCTGTCCTTAAGTCACCTCCCTCTCCCCCTTATTCCATCCTCTCATCTAAAAATAGTCTCCCTTCTCCTTTCTTGTCATCTCTTTCAGGATTACAGAGCGAACATGATGTTTGTCTTTCTGAGTCTGACGTATTTCACACAATGTGATAGTAAAGGGCATGAATATGATCCAAATGCATTACACATTTTGAACCTCCCCCCAAAATGTAAAATTAGGAATAAAGGCGAAGCAAAAGAGGCACATGGGAGGAAGATTAAATTACATCATGTGCATATGCAAATCTGCCAAAATGAAACCCATTAATTCTGTATAACCGATATGCATGAATTTTAAAAAGTTTTAAAAATCAAGTTTCCTTATTTTGCCTGGCTGAACAGGCAGAGTATAGTGTGCTGGTCACTCTTGCCAAGGTTCGCAGACCCTGCAGCGTACTCCGTGTCGGGCAGAGGAGCTTCCTCATAAGCCCTGCTTCCTGGGTGATCCGACAGCTTGGGGCCCAGCAGTGATTTCCAGGCACCAAGAGCTCTGTATTAGTTTCCTGCAGCTGCCGTGACATACTGCCAGACTGGATGGTTTAAAATAATAGACATGGGCTGGGGATTTAGCTCAGTGGTTAAAGTGCTTGCCTTGCAAGCAGAAGGACCCAAGTTCAATTCCCAGCACCAAAAAAAAAAAAAAAAAAAAAAAAAAGGGACTTTAAAATAATAGACATTTATTTTCTTGTAGTTACGAAGACTTGAATACAGAAATCGAGTTGTCAGTAAGGCCGTGTTCCCTCGCGTTGCCTCTTCTTAGCTTCTGGTGCAGGCTCTCGGCTTCCTGCTGCGTCTGTCCTATCTCCACCTCTGTCATCACACAGTGAACTTTCTGTGTGTTCTGTTTTCTCTCTTTTTCTTTTCAAATTCAGAGTTGTACATACTCAGAGTATGCAGCATGATGTTTTGGTATACAGTCAAGTTAGTTATTGCTTTACTAGTCACTTTTGCCGAGGTGGGAACACTTAAGATATATTTTCTTAGCAAATTTCACGTATACAATCCAGTGTTAAGTATCATCTCCATACTGTATACTTCAAATCTCTAGAATTTATTCATTCTAATAACTGAGATTTTGTACACTTTTACCAATCTCTTCCTATTTCCCCCACGTTCTCACCATAGTAATTGTCATCCTACTCTCTGCTTCTATGAATTTGATGTTTTTAGATTTTTGCATATAAGTAAGATCGCGCAATATTTATTTCTTTTCTGTGTCTAGCTTATTTTACTTAGCATAATGTCTTCCGATCTTATCCATATT